>JAQZBX010026710.1:0-28762 GCA_029593785.1 Cabassous unicinctus | reverse complement strand
CCCATGTGCACACATGCACACATCCGCGTGCGCATGTACCTGTCCTCATTCAGAGCCGACCGCCGCTGCCTTCCGTGTCTGCCAGCGGCTTGGCTCTTCTGCCCCCAGCAAGGCCTGGCGCGCCCTTCCGTGCCGGTCGCCGCAGCAGGCGAGGCTCGTTTCTGATTCTTCCTGAGGATGTGGCCGGGCTCTGGAATACCCCCAGCCTTGCTCCGGGTGGCTCATTTCCCCAAGCTGATGGCTAAAGGAAGGCCACTCACGCAGTAATGGAAGTGAAGAAACAGCTTATCCCAAGGGAGCCCTGAGTTACGAACAGCGACGGCTTTGGTGCCGAGGAGAGCTCCTTAACTCCCCAAAACCCTCCGTCCGTTAGCCCCGCCTTGTACCATCCATCTGTCTAGACACAGGCGGGCGGCCGATGCGGTTTCTGCCGGGTGCAGGCTCAGGATCCATGAGAATCCTCTTCTCTCCGACGACTTCCCCCGGTTGTTGAAGGTGTTGGTTGGGGGTGGACGAGGTAGCCCGGCAGGGGTGAGCGCGTTTCCGAGCGGCCAAGCCTTTTACAGGTGTTGGGCCAGAAACAAAGAGGAGGGTCCTCCAGCAACGCAGGTCTCCTGCGGGGGCAGGTGGGCCTGGCACCAGCTGGTCACGAGCAGGCTGTCGCTGCCCAGAAGAGAGCTTTCAGACGTGCACACAGACATATGCATGGATGGGCACGCACAGGGCACACGCACGGATGTGCACGCAGACATACACGCAGGTGCACACGCCGACATGCACATGAACACACGCACAAGCACACATGCACAAGCGCACACAGGCATGTGCACACGGACACACACACACACTTGTGCAGACACATGTACCTGGACACACGCATGAGCACACACAGACACAGGCACACACTGCACTGCCGATTCTCACTTGTGGGCATGGCACTTGGCCCCCACACAAGGCTCCCCTGGCCCTGGCAAGTGGGCCCAACTGAGGTCCACTGAGACCCCATTCTCAGTACCCATGACAGGTGAAATCAAGTGTAAACCAGTGCTGGGAGCAAGGGTGGGCTGCTGCCATCGGAGAGGTGGTGCAGGCTGCCCCTTCCCTGGACTCCTGCATGCCACCATGAGCTCAGGGATGCCCTCGGGGGGGCGGGGCAGAAGTCGCGCTGACCCTGGGGCCCGCTTCTCCACGGCCTCTCAGTCGACTCCTAAGCACCTGTGGGCCTGGGGCCTCTGGGCCGGCCCACCGTGCTATCTGCCCTTTCCTCCGCCCACTGTCCAGCCCCCCACATTCAGGAACCTTCACGGAGCCCCCGAGGGGTCCCACAGCCCAGGGGCGGCCGGGCTGCTGGACAGAAGGCCACCCAGGCCACAGCAGGAGGGGGTTCTAGGGAGAGGCTTGAGTGGGGGGAGGGAGGCCGGGAGGGGCGTGTGTTCAGGGACCCCGTCTTCTGGGAGTGGCAAACCACGAAGGCCCCGCGTCACACCCACGAGGACGGCAGTCATTTAAAGAGGCAAGCAGCAGGTGCCAAGGGCAGGAGGGGACGCGGGGAGCCTGGACCCCCAGTGCGTCGTCGGGGGAGTGTGAGATGGCGCAGCCGCTGCACAAGCCCGATA
Source organism: Cabassous unicinctus (assembly GCA_029593785.1). NCBI lineage: Eukaryota > Metazoa > Chordata > Mammalia > Cingulata > Chlamyphoridae > Cabassous > Cabassous unicinctus. Next base: position 27,146 of record JAQZBX010026710.1, on the reverse strand, counting down.
TGGAGCTAAAACCTGCCGCTGCAGCTGCGCTCCTGGGAGTCCACCCAGAGAGCGAGAGCGGGCTGCAAACGCCTCCCCCGTGTCAAAGCCGAAAGCCACACGCCCCGAGCGCCGTGAGCGAGTGGCTGGACACACAGACTGTGGCACGTCCACGCCTGGCGCCCTATCCGACCCTAAGAAGGTGAAGTGGGACCTGCCGCAACGTGGAAGAACCTCGACAGCCTCTGGTCAGTGAGAGAAGCCAGGCGCGGGGACGAGTGCTGCCTGATGTCACGTAGCAGAGCTGCCTGGAAAGAGCAAATCTGCAGAGACAGCGCAGCTCGGAGGTGACCAGGCGGGTGGGGGACGGGGACCGTGCAAAGTATAAGGAAATTCCACAGGCTTCAGTCGGGCGGCTCTGACACAGGACAGCCGCCTGCACACAGCCGGGGCCGACGCGTCCTGCGTGAGGGCGAGCCGGGCGCCGTGCAGGACGAAGCCGGCAGTGTCAGCTCAGCTCGGGTGTTTCCCTCCACCCTGGGCCTGCTGGGGTGGCGCGTGGGGTGCCCCTTGGAGAGTGCGTGCCTGGACGGCCCTGCGGGATGGCTCAGGGTGCCACACCCATGACCCCAGCCTCCGCCTGCGCTGCCCTCACTGTCACAGCCCGGGTGGGCGGGCGCTGTGTCTGCCCCAGGCACCTCCGGAGCACGGCTTTTCTGCAGGACGGATGCCGTGTGGGCCCCGGGCCGGCCCGTGCAGACCCCGCTCCCCACTGGTGCAGCACGGACGAGCCAAGGCCCTGTGGTAGGAACGGGGGGACGGACGACGGCCTCATCTCACACACCCTCTTATTTTACCCCAACCTTGCTGGACAAGGGCTGTCCCTTCCCCAGACCCCAGAAAGCGCTGCAGTGAGGGTTCAAGAGGCAGTAAACGCAGACTCCCTGTCACCTGAGCAGCCCCTTCCCACTGTCCTCTGCCCCCAGCCTCACCCTTTCCTTCTGATGGCGCAGTTTCTCCGACAGGCCTTGGAGAGAAGCCACGCACGAGGCTGCGCAGTCACCTTTCCACGGGCGCTCAAGCCCGTTTGCCCCTTTAGCCCACGCACTAAACTTCCCCGGAGCTGCCGTGATCAGAAAGCCCGTGGGGCCCCGGGGTCGCTCAGCTGGGAGTGGGCCGCCAGCCCGGCTCCTGGGTCCTGCGCCCAGCGCCCGTCAGCGCAGTGCTGGCCCCACACAGGCCATCGTTACGTTTCCCTGAGCAGAAGGCTCCGGGCACGGGGCCGCAGCCGGGCACACGAGCAGCTTTCGGGCTGGTCGGTTGTTTTTATTTTCAATATGTAAAACACGTAGAGGTCAAAAGTAAGCGCTACCCAAAGGCGTCTTCCTCAGAACCCTGGCTTCCGTCTCTGCCGCCCCCTCCCTCTTCCCCACCCCACTGCCCCATATTCATTCGTTTCTGGATTATTCTTCCAGACGTCAGCTTTGCAGACACAAGCAGGTGCTTGTACCAAAGTGTTTTTGATTCTCATCTTTTTACACACATATTGCGTGCGATGCACCGTTTCAGGCTCTGGTCCTTTCACAGGGCCCTGCGTGCTGGCTTCTGGGGTTGGTGCGGGTCTGGGGAGCAGAAGTGAGGAGGTGAGACGTGGAGGGTCAGGGCCGCGAGAGCCTGGGGCTGGGGCTCCGTCCCCTGTGGAATGCGCCTCACCCGCTTCCCACCCAGAGGGGCGACTGGGCCCTTCGCCCAGCGAGGCCCCCTTCCGTTGGCTGAGGCTGCCCCAGCTCGTTGTCCGTGCTTCTGTCTGTCCCCAGAGTGCTCCCAAGTGAGCCCAGCAGAAGCCTCAGCTCCGGCGACGTCTCCCAGCCTCCGTGCACTCTGACCCCTGAAGGAAGCGCTCCAGGTGGGAAAGCATCTGCGGCTCTTTGGGGAGACCTGCACGGGCGGCAGCTGGCCCGATGGTGGCCAAGAACCCCCTGGGCTGGGCCTAGAGGGTCCCCGCCTGCCCTCTCCCTGGTCTGGGGGCCACCAGGAACCAATCCTTCTTCTCTGTGGCCTTCAGGCCTCGTCGTCCGAGATGGCCCCGACATCCATGCCCACCCCCGGAGCTGCAGGAGGTCCCGAGGCCACATCCACGTCCAGTCTGTGCCCACCCTTAGAAACCCATCTCAGCTCCCCTGGAGGCACGTGCTTTTGGCCAAAGCCCGTGGTCGTTCCTGAGACCAGCTCCGGGGACGCAGGGAGGATTCCTGAGGGCACACGTGCCAGCCGCGTAGCTTGACAGCGCGAGTGATCAGCCAGGCGCTCGCTGTGGGCTCCCTGGTGGCTGTGGACTGACCAGCACCTGCCCTCCTGGGCTGCAGGGCCCGGGCCGTGCCCAGGCGGTCAGCAGTGGGCTCCAGCCAGCCTGGGCTGGGCAGAGGGCTCCGGAAGGGTGGGTGCGCTGGCCTTTCATTTATGTTTCTGGATTTAATGTTATTTAGTGCCTGAGGTAATGCCATTCTAACTCTCGTGTTGCCTCGGGTTTTTTAAATTTTTTTGTGCCTCTCTCCCTCTTTTCATATTAATTTTCTTGTGAAACGATGTGCAGCGTTTACACTCTCTGCCCAGCACACGGCAGCTCGTGGCACGTTTGTTTTTGTAGGGCGAGGGGCTGCCCTGACTCTGAGCTCTTAGGCTGACCTTGTGTGCTTTGGGGAGGCGAGGCTTTCAGGGGAATCGCCCGGCGGAGAGGAGTGACTGTGGGACTCAGCCGTGCCCAGCGGGCGAGACTGGCACCCCGGGCGCCGACTGCGTGCAGGCCGTCCATGAGCGCCGACTGCGCGCAGGCCGTCCCTGCGTGCGCTGTGCGGGTGGGGGCGGCTTCCCCGGGAGTGAACGGCTTGAGGGAGCCCTGGGTGAGCTTGGGGTGCCACAGTGAATCCTGCAGCCCCTATGCTCCCCAGCTGGAAAGCGCCCACAGAGGTGCGTGCGTCGCCAGGCCTGACCTCTGTCCCCGGGCCTGTGCACCCCTGCCGAGGAGGGCCTGCTACCCACACGGCCAGCCGGGTGGGCTTAGGGAGAGAGGGGCGCGTCCTGGGGAGTCCCCGCAAGCAAACAGGCGGCTCTGGGCTCCGGGGGCGTCCCGGGGCCCAGGTGGAGGTAGAGCGGTCGGATTTCCAGCTCCGCGCCTGGAGGCCTGGACACACGTGCTCCCCGGAGCCCCGAGGGCCATGCAGGTGCAGGGGTCCCACCAGGTGCAGGGGGGCGTGCGGTTCATGAGTCTCGGTGTTGGGCGCTCCCTTGCCCTCCGGTGTGTTCTTTCCTCCATGTTTGTGGAGCACCTGGCACGGGGAACCTGGGCAGGTGCCGGCCCCACCCCCTCGCCCTCCTGCACCTGCTAGGACCAGGTGCCAATGGGCGCACCCTCCTCACCTGCATTTGGAGCCATGAGGGGTGGGGACCGGGGTACAGTCTGCATCCTCACACCCGGCTGACAGCCCCTCACCCCACTGGGCCGATTGCCTCCCGGAACCCCACCTCACCGCACCTCAGCCTGTGCAGTGGTGCCCTGGGGGCCTGCAGCCCCTCGCACCCGCTCCCGGCCTCCTCAAGCCTTGCACCCACTGCTGGGCTGACTCCCACCCATCTGGGGTGGACGAGGCGCACAGGATCCCGGCCTGAGCCAGGGAGGTGGAGGTGCTCAGGAGGTGTTGGGCACAGGGCCTGCATCTAGAGGCCAAAGGGGCCAGGGGTGGCAGGGCTGAAGTCCAAGAGGTCAGGGGTGGCAGGGCTGAGGCCAAAGGGGTCAGGGGTGGCAAGGCTGAGACTCGCACCCAGGACCCCTTCTTCCGTCCTGCCACACCCTCTGTGAGCCTTTCCCTCGCGTTAGGGTTTGGTTCAGCTCATCCATGTGCCTGGGTGGGGGTGGTCCCCATTCCTTCCCTGCAGGGTCACCCTGCCCTACTCCCACTGCTGGAGAAACAGGGCATTCCCCCAGGGGAGGGTCCTGCCTGCGTTTTCCCGCTTCTGGGGGCTCCCAGCCTCCGTGGCCTGTAGCATCCCTCTGTCTCTTCCTCAGCCCACGCCTCTGTGTCCGCAGCCCCCCACCCTCTCACTTGAAGGAAACCAGCCAGAGCTCTGCCCTCGTCTTGATGGGTTCCATCTGCAGACACCCCCTTTCTAAGGAGGTCCCACTCAGAGGCTGGGGGTGCAGACTTGGGTGTTCCTCTTGGGGGACCCAGTTCCCAGCCGTCGAGGGGCTCCCACTAGACCTCAGCCCGCGTGCTCCCCAGAACTGTGATGAGGGCTGCCGAGGGGCAGGAAAGCGGCCTCGCGGGCGCTGCTGAGCAGTGGGCGTTTCACGGCTGTTTCTTTCCTTAGCAAGGGGAGCTCAGGGGCTCCGCTGCTGCTTCTGCCCGTCCCTCCACAGCTCTCAACAGCACGGGCTTTGCTTAGAGCCCTCGATGGTTCCCCCGAAAGCACGTGGAGCCGCTCAGCGTGTCCAGGGCCAGCCGCCCTGCCCTGCCCAGGCTTCCTGCCTGCCCCGCGCTCGCCCTAAAGGCACTCCCACGCGCCGCGGTGGGCGCTTTGATGCGCTCCGTGGGAGCAGTACTGCCTCCTCCCACGCTGGCCTCTGGGCTCCCTGCCTGCACCCCCCCCAGCCCCCCAGGCTCTCCCCCAGCCCAGCGCCCGCTCGCCCCGGAGCCCCAGGCCCCACGCACTCCTTCCCTCTAGGAGGCAGCTCCCCACGCCGAGGGGCGAGGCAGGCAGGGCCTCGGGGTCCAGCTCCTTTGGGGTGCCCACAGTCCATCCTGTCCTGCAGCTCAGGCGAGCCTCCGGGTCGCCAGCCTCCTGCTGACATGTGCACCTGTGTGTACCTGTCCAGGAGCACTCACGGACTAAGCCCGAGGCTCTTGCCTGCCTTTCAGTTCTAGGGATTAAAGAATTACCCCCAAGGGCAGGTGCCACTGGGACCAGAGTTGGCACAACCCGAGCAGGGGCTGTGGGGGTGGACAGAGGTCCAGCTTGGAGTGGGGGAGGGGCGGGCAGAGAAGTGGGCGGGGCCTTCTAGCAATGGGTGGGGCCCCCTCCTAGGAATGGAAGGGGCCTTCCCCAGCAGTGGGCGGGGCCTTCCCCTAGCAGTGGGCGGGGCCTTCCCCAGCAGTGGGCAGAGCCCTCCCCTAGCAGTGGGCGGGGCCTTCCCCAGCAGTGGGCAGAGCCCTCCCCTAGCAGTGGGCATGGCCTTCCCCAGCAGTGGGCAGAGCCCTCCCCTAGCAGTGGGCATGGCCTTCCCCAGCAGTGGGCATGGCCTTCCCCAGCAGTGGGCAGAGCCCTCCCTTAGTGGGCGGGGCCTTCCCCAGCAGTGGGCGGGGCCCTCCCCAGCAGAGGGCGGGGCCTTCCCCTAGCAGTGGGCGGGGCCTTCCCCAGCAGTGGGCAGAGACCTCCCCTACAGTGGGCAGGGCCCTCCCCTATGAAGGGCAGCGGCAGGCCTGGCACAGAGCGCTGAGCGTAGGTGCCACCATGCGTGTCCCGGCCTCCACTTGCACTGACGTTGTAGCGCGCAGGCTTCCTTCTATCTGCAGCCCACATAGAATCTCTGGCTGCTCCCAGACCTTCTCTGGCTACTCTGACATAATCAGTTTCTCTGGGCACCTCAGGCGTGAGAACACCCTCTTTTCCGTGACTGGAGTGCCCGGTCCACCTGCACAGGTGAGGCCCCTCCCGCCCCTCCAGCTGCGCCGTCCACATCTTGTCGCCCGTGGCTGCACTAGTTACAGGGACACCAGCCACCACAGTGGCGTATCCCAGGGACCCAGTAGAGGAGTTTATCTTGCTCCTGTCGAGGCAGAGCTGGGTCCCTGACCAGCAGTCGCCTCTCCCCTGGGAATTCAGCACAGGGTGGCTCCCTCCACCCCACCAGCCCTCCAGCCTCCGCACGCGGCTGCCTAGGATGCCGGCAGAAAGGTGGAGCCTCGACGTGCCTGGGAGAAACGGGCCAGCTTGGAAGTGGCACCCCCACGCCAGCCCACGTTCCAGTGGCCGGAACTCGCCCTTGGGCAGCAGTAACTGACCACCAGGGAGCCCCAGGCGAGCAGGCAGTGGCCTGGAGGGCCGGGCAGCCAGCTCTGGGCAGGCTCTCCCCCGGGGCGCTCGTGGGCATCCCCCAGGAGCGGGTCCTTGTTGCAGGTGAGCCTGTCGGAGCCCCCCGAGCCCCTCCCTAAGCTCCTGCCCCCCGGCCTGGTCAGGCACCCGCCAAGCAGCCAAAGCCTTTGTGAATAACCGGCCTCTCCCTTAACTGCGACTGCGCCCCGTCTTTTCTCGGCTGCCTCCTCAGCCCCTGCTGCCTTTTTCCTAGGCGTCTGGCACCTCAGTGGCTGCCCTGATCTGCATCCAGCACCACCGGGGTGAGCCTGACAGTTTGTGCGAATTGGCCTTTCGGCCACAGGACCACGGGCCGCCTGAACAAGTCTGTGGAGGACTCGCGGCCCCTGGCCCAGCCCTCCCTCTGGCACTGCCCCCCACCCCAGCCGCTCTGTCTGATGCCCGACAAGTCAGAAAGGCCTTTCCCCTCCCAACACTGCAGGGCAGAAGCCTCCCCGCTCTCCCTTCTCCCTCCCAGGCCCCTTCTTCGCAATTTCCCCTCCCTATCCTTCCCTCCTCCCTCCCTCTTTCCATCTCCCCCCTTGCGGGGGGGGGGTGTAGGTGGAGGGGAAGGTGGTGGAAATAGGAACAGCACCCCAAAGGGCCGCTCTGGGCCATGCCCACGAGACGTGGCTCCTCTCAGAAGGTCAGGGTTGGGGAACCTCTCCCCTTCCCACCCCCGAGGTCCAGCACAACCAAGGCCATGTCCGAGGCTGGCTCCAGCCCGCCAGGCCCTGCGCTGGATGAGGCGTGTGCAGATGCCGCTGTGTGCCTGCCACATGCCGGGCCAGCTGATGGCATGGCACAGTGGGTGTGGCCGTGCACATGGGTGTGTGCACACGTGTGCGCGTGTAAGCATGAGGACAGCTTGCGGGTATATATGGACATGTGCACGTGTGTGCATGAATGTACGTGTGCATTGCTGTGTGTGCCTGTGCATGTGGGCGCCTGTCTGCATGCGTGTGCATACACTTGTGTGCACGTATGTACTGTGGGGATGCATGTGCATGTCTTTCATATGTGTGTGCCTGTGAATGTGTGTGCATCACCCGCACATGTGTGCACTTGTGCATAGGTGTGTACGTGTGTGTGTGCGTAGCCAGGTACCCTGGCTGTGGCACAGGCGGGCTTGTAGCCCCTCCCCAGCCTGCGGCTGGCAGGACACCCACCCGTCCTCCCACCCCTGCTCCTGCTGCACCCCTCCCTCCCGGCCCCGGGTACCTGCACATGTTGTCACACCGTGACTCTTGGGCTCCCTCCCCACGACCACCGTCTCATGTGTTCTACACCCTGTGAGTGCCAGGACCTGGCCTCTGACCTTCCCATGCCGTGCCCCGCCGCCAGGTCTGCCCCAGTCCCATCCTGGACCCCCCGGGCCCCTATCTGTGGGCATGCTGCAGGACTGTGGATGCTTGGTGTAGCAGTTGGGCAGTTTGATTAAGTTATGAATTCCAAAAATAGATATCGGATTATGCCTGTAAACTGATCTGTTCATCTGGGCGTGATGAAGTTATGATTAGGGCTTTGCCTGGGCCACGTCAGTAGGGTGTTGAGCCCTCCCCTTGGTGGGTGGGGTCTCAAAGATAAAAAAGACATGGCAAGGGTTTTGAGTTGAAACTGATGTTGGAGTCTGGAGCTGGAGCCTCGGAAAGTAAGAGAGCTTGGTCGCGGGGACAGAGAGAAGGCCCCGGGAAAAGACATGAGCCGTTCGCCTGAGAGTCCACAGCTGGCCTTATGGAGAGAGGCAGAGCCTAGAGAGCCTCATAGTCTACAGCTGACCTTGTGGAGGAAGCAGAGGAGCTAAGCCTGGAGAGAGACGCAGCCCCGGGAAGAGAGGAACCCAAGAAGCCTGAACCCTGGCAAACGTCAGCAGCTGTCTTACTCCAACACGTGGCAGTGGACTTTGGTGAGGAAAGAAAGTTACGCTTTATGGCCTGGTAATTGTGGACTTCTACCCCATATAAATACCCTTTATAAAGACCAACCAATTTCTGGGTTTTTGCATCAGCACCCCTTTGGCCGACTAATACACTCGGGCAGCCGTCCATGAGAGCCCCTTTTCCCTTGCAGTCGAAGGCCACGTCTGTCTCCAGACACCAAAGTCCGTGGCTCCCTGGGCAAGTGGTGAACAAGTACCCTGACCCGCTCGGCGGGGGCAGGGGGAGCTGCAGTGAGGTTTCTCCCGAGCTTCTTCCCACCCCTTTCTTTATCAAGTCCCTTCTCAGGCATTACAAATAGGATTTTCGGGGATTGGAACGTCTGTGTATCTTAATCCTGTAGCTTCTTCATGCGCTTAAGGTTTTACATTCATTGGTGTCCAGTGAGATTTTCATACCATTTTTTACCGTCACCAGAAACGATGCATCAGGGACGGGAGAGGCAGCTTTTGGAATGACCTTGGCATCAATGATGAGCGGGTGAGGAGAAGAGGCCCGAGGAGCCATGCTGGTACCGGTCCCAGGCCCCCAAAGGCCGCGGATCCGGGAGCACTTCCCAGAAATGCCGAGGGAATATCCCCGGCAGAGGCTCTGGTGGGCTCCGGGAGGGCCTTGCCATGCCCTCGTCAGGGGCCTGGGAGGGTCTTGCAGCCCTGCCCACCAGGGGCCAAGGCCGCAGCCCAGAACCCGGGTCCTCTGCCCAGATGGGGCTGGAGGGGCCAATAGAGCACGGCTGGGTCCAGGCTGGAGGGGCGGGAAGCGGGCCTGGCTGGGCTTCTAGCACGTGAGTCACCTGCCGCCACACAACGGGAATTCCAGGCGTCTTCTCGAAACAGGGAAGAAGACCCGGCAGAGCTTTGGCGGAGCGAGGAACAGGAAGACGCGCCAGGCAAGGCCCTGTCCTTAGGGTGGAGGGTAGCTAAAAGTGGCTGCTGGCTCTGCGCTCAGGCAGGGCGCTGGCTCTGCTTGGGGCATCCGGAAGAGGCACGGATCTCTCCCCACCCTCCTCGGACCTCGGACCCCACGTCCTCAGCATCTGCCGCACCGGAGGATCCCACGTTTTCTCCAGGAGTCTCCGCCCACGGGGTAAAGGTGACAGTGTGTGTCGGTGTCCACGCTGATAGCTTAACTTTGAATTAAATTCCTCTGTGGTCAGCAGCTGGCATTTGTGCTGAGCGTTTGTTTTTTAACTAGAATAGAATCCTTGTTTAAAGGTCCCATTTCAATAAAAGCGCTGCCAAGGTATTTATATGTGCATTTAAAAGGACATAACACTTTTCTCCTAATGTGAAAAATGACAAATAGTTCTTTGGGGGTGCTTTAACGAAGGTTGAATTAATACGCCAGCATCGCCGTTTGCGAGGCCTCTCCGCAGCTGCCTGGCAGAGACCCGCGTGGTGTGCTCCCCGGCTGCCCACCTGGCGGCCACAAAATGGCGGCACGTGTCCAGGAGGAGAGAAAATGCGCTTTCTTCTGCACAGGAGAGGTGGATTTGGACTTGAGTTTGAGCGTGCTGGTCGCTTCCGCTCGACCTGCCCCTTTTGACCAGCGCATCCCCTCCCTCTGCCGTTCTAGGGCTTGGGGCAGAGACTCGGGTCACTTAGTCTCAATGTCATGGACACCAGAAGGGGCCTCCTGGGCAGGCGCTCCGTAGAACCGGTCAGCACGTCCTCGTCCCCAGCTCCGGGGCCCTGAGGGAGGGCTCTTGTCCCGGACTCCGGCCTGTGGACGGGCCGCCCTCTGTGTGTCCGAGGGCGCTTCTGCTGGGAACGCCCTCCTCCACCCTCTTGGGCCCCTCAGTGGAGTCTCTCGGGGGCGGGGGGCCCCTGCCTGGTCCTTGCGCCTTCCTCCAGAGCCTCCCAGACCCAAGGGAGTAGGGGTGAGGCGCTGCCGGCAGCCTCCACCGAGGGCCCCGGGCTGGTCAGAGCCTGCACGGGTGTCCGCGCCAGGCACTGCCCACGGGGCCTCCCCGCCCCGCCGCGGCCGGCACCGGGACCCAGCCCAGGGCCCAGGGCCCTGGAGACGACACTGCGCGTCCCAGGCGAGCAGCGCGCTCACCGGCTCTCTGTCTTCCCCGCAGCGCGTATCATCAGAACAAAGCAGTGGTGTGACATGCTTCCGTGCCTGGAGGGAGAAGGCTGTGACTTGCTAATCAACCAGTCAGGCTGGACGTGCACGCAGCCCGGCGGGCGGATAAAGACCACCACGGTAAGCGGACTCTGCGTCTCTGTGCGGCTGCCCCGGGGGGTCACAACACCCAGATCGTGGGAGACGGGGCACACCAGTGTGGGGGGCGGGCAGGGGCTGGAGCCGGCCTCCCTGTGCAGAGAGGGGCCAGCTGTCCCCCCGCCTGTCTCTGCCACCCCCCAACTCTCCGCCGGGGACGACAACCCCGACAGGGCCTGCCCCTGCCCGGCTGGTCAGTCACTGAGGCACACAGGAGCCGAGTGGCTGCAGACAGCCATGTCCAGCAGTGTTGGCCCAGAGCTGAAGCATTGACCGGGCTGAGGGCCTCTTGTTTCTGGGTGCAAAGGTGCCCGTGGCGTGAGGACCTCCTATGCTTCCGAGAGCCAAGCGGAACTTTCTAAAGAGAAAGGAGCATGGTGGATGGTTTCTGTCCAGGGCATGTCCTCCCGCCCCGAGGCCTGGCATGGCAGGCAGGTAGATCAGATACCCCCGGAAGCCCGGAGGGCACCTCAGTCACCCCAGCCCCCGAGGGAGGCCCCTTGAGTTCCCATTGCAGGAACCAGTGCCCCCCTTCAGCCTCCTTTCCCACAGCCTGGTGCTGGGGAGAGCGAGGGGAGGGGGGCCGTTGTCTGGGATTCATTTCCCAGGTCCACGCTTTAGGGCATGCCCTCCCCTGCGCTGTGCTCCTCTGCGATGCCGCAGGCCACGACGCATAGGGACTGGGGCTGCAGCCATCTCCAAAATTAGACCACAGGAAATCCTGCTGGCCCCCCAGCCCAGGGTCCCTCTCCCTTCCCGCCCACGAGTGGCCCTCGAAGCCTCGGGGTGGGAACTCAGCTGGCCGTGTTTGCAGATTTTTCCAGGGGCAGTTTGCTGGTAGCTGCTCGGAAGGAACTGCAGATGGACTGCCCCGGAGGCCGGGCAGCCTGGGGTCTGGGGCACAGCTCAGGGCTGCCGGGGCTGCTCCACTCTGGGGCCCCGGGCGAGAAAGCCGCAGTCCTTTCCAGCCGCGGCGGGAGGTCCTGCTCCAGGATGCAGGCTGGGGCCGCCCTCAGGCCTCCACCCGAGGCTGGTCATGTTTGGGGACATTCAGGCCAATTTGGCCTGGATTTCGGGGTCGGTTTCAGCCTCCCCTTCCCCGGGAGTGTCCGTTGCGAGCGCGCCAAGAAGGCGGCTAGCGTCTTCCCACGAGTGTGTAACATGCGCGGCCCCCAAAGTGCCTGTCTGAGCAAGTGTGTCAGGTCTGTTTATGCTGCGTTCGACGCAGAAGCGAGCGATTGCCTAGTCACACCCGCGGAAGTACGCAGGAACCTGCAAGCTTGGTGCCCCCAGCTGCCCTCCCTGCAGGAGGAGGTGGAGGCAGGGCTGCCACCTGCGAGAATGTGGAAGAGGAAGTGGTTCTTCCCAGGGATTTCCCAGCCGTGCTACTTTCTCCACAGGCAGGGGCCCCCAAAAGGCCAGCCCCGCAGCCCCAACAGCGTGACCGGGTCGGGGTTTGGTGTGTAGGGGCCTGGGCAGCTCTCCTGGCCTGAGGGACGAGCGTGACAGGGGAGATCCTGGCAGGAAACACGCCCAGGCCCCTGTACTGCCACCTGGAGAGGCACGGCTTTGGCTGGGAGGTGAGGCCTCTGTTTGCAGAACCGTCTTCCTGGGGCGCAGGGGAGTCCCCATCTGTGAGGAGCAGCCTGGGGGTGAAAACGTGGCTCCTTGTCCTGACTAGACCTGAGGCTTCGAGGGCCTGCAGAGCGTCACGTGCCTTCTCTGGCCTCAGTTTCCCCATTGTAACCTTTGTCCAAGTGCTGTGCAGCCCTGGGGGCACAGGACTTGGGTGTTCAGGCTGGGTGCACCAGTCCAGAAGGGGCAGCGTTGGGGCGGACCCTCAGCTCCCCCCAGCGTTCTCATCAGGTTTCTCATCTCATGAAAGCCCTGAATGCCCCCTGGGCTCCCAACACTCGCCCTTTCCTGCCCTGTGGGATTGGGAAGGGGTGGAAAGAGGAGCCAGTGCAAGCCTGGGACCTGTAAAGGGCAGCGGCAGAGGAGATGAGCATCCCCGCCTCGCAGCTGCAGCAGCGGCTCCCAGCGCCTCCCTTCTGTGTGTCCGCTCCCCTGTGCTTTGCAGATCTATCCACACAATGAAAATGATGGAAGCAGCCCAGCGTGCTTCCTTGACCCCCCCTGGAGTGGCACAGGCCTTTGCAATTTTCCAGGGTTTTCCAGGGGAAGACAGTGTCGGCACAAGCTGCCACGCACGCCCTGGTCTGCCAGGGAGGTCAGTTTTAGCAGCCCACTCCACCTGCGCGCGCAGTGGCCCAGCTCCCCTTAATTGCCACTGAATGAATCCCTGTTTTTCCTCCTTGTAATTCCAACATGGGCCGGTGAGCACCTCTGTGCCACTTCTCAGGAGCTTTTACAGACCTCTGCGATTTTACTGCTGATTAGCTGGACTGGAAAATTAAGGAGTGTAGCAACACCAGGAGAGCTCACAGTGGGGGAAGTTCGTTTACTCGGACAAGGCAGCCCGCCTTGGCCAGGCACTGGAGCCAGGACCTTCAGCGACCTGACCCCTCCCCTGTGCCGGGAGGCATCTGCAGGGGAACGGGGTCCTCACTCGGAGGCTGCCGGCATCGGCTAAGTTTTTGTGAAGTCTCTTCATTAGTCTTCCTCCACGCCCCCCTCCCAGGAGACCCATTTGCCCCGAATCCACAAATCTAAGGACCTGAAAGCCATCCATCAGCCCCCAGCATCCCAGGCCTAGAGGGCTGGGTCAGCTGAGGGTCAGGAAGTGCCCTGCCCTGGCATGTCAGGCTGAAAAGTCTCCATGAATGCCTTTGTCATATCTCCACTTCTTCCCCATGGGCCCAGACATTGGGCACTGAACCCAACCTCTTCCATCTCCCACATCCACCCAGGATGCATGTCCTCCCTCCTCTTGAGCCCTGCAGGACTTGTCTTTCTACAGTCTAATCAGCGGTCTCCTTCATGAACCCCAGAACCAGGCCAAGGATGCCCCTCCGGTCTCCCTGCCTCCAGGCCTGCCCTCCCAGCTTGGCCTCTTGTTGCCAGAGAGGGAGCAAGCGGGAAGCCAAATTCTCTCCACATCTGCTCCACCCACGCCCTGCAGGGGCAGCCGTGGGAGATGTGCCCAATGTCAGGCAGAGGCCAGCCACCCCAGGGAAATTGGGGACAGTGCATAGCTTGCTTAACATTTTTAGTCCTCATTTCTGTTGTCATGTACTTAACCAGTTCAATGACACTTGCAGTGCTCAGTCACACACTGGTGCTCCCCTTGACCTCCCAGGCCTGTAGCTCGGTGCTGCCATCTTGGTTCTCCAGCTGTGGACACTGCAGCTCAGCATGGTGGCACCACTGCTGATGGCTAGGCTGCTAGTGGCCATCAAGGTGGTGTGATTCCAGCTCAGGCTTTGACTGGGACCCTGCAGGAATCTCAGCTCATAGCACCAAGATTCCCTGGGCCCCTCATTCTCAGAATCTTCCATCTCTGGCTCAGGGTACACCCCAGCCACAGAGCAGAGAACCCTATTGTCCAGGCCAAGGCAGGATCACTGCCCAGGGCAACATAGGCAGAGGACGTCTCTCAGCAGGAGAGGTGTGTGGCAGAGGTCAGAACCTGCTCCCCGTGATCGGACCCCCAGGCTTCCACTTCCACCTCTGGAGCCACATACACATGACGCTTGGGCTGGGAGATCTCGTTGAGTGACTGCGCTGATGCCAGGGGCTCAGGGTGGGGTCTGTGGCTTCCCAAGTAGCTCCAGAGGCATCTCTGGGAGCAGTGTGGGAGGCGGCTCCTGGTAGAACCCCTGGCCCCCCGTGACCTCTGTACAAACTTCTATAAATCTTCTTGAGCTCTAGAACCAAACACTGTATAATTGGAGGCTAATTGGACTGTACAGCCCCAGCCCCACGAAGACATCTCGGCTCTCTATAGCTGGTACAGCAGCACAATGGGGTGAAACGTTTTACCATAAGCCGGCTTTCTGTGTACTGGGCTTCAAGACCCCTGATGATTACTCGGCCACGCCATTGCCGGCGCCCCTCCAGCAGCCACTTTGACCAGACTCTGCTCCTCCAGCCACAGCGCCACACCTGCAATTTGCAGCCACCCGTCACCTCACTTCCCCAGGCCACACCCCAGCTGAACCACGTGGGCTGTTGCAATTCACTTTCCACGTGTCCCCACCAGACTGCGGGGTCCTCAAGGGCCAAGGCTGGTGCTCAGGCATCCTCTTGCCCCCCACCCCCATGCAGCGTCCATGTAAATACTAGTGAGAAGTTGACGTACAGCTTCACTGAGACAGGCCCTGCCGTGTGCTGAGGTCCTCGTCTCCCGCTCCACTGCTTTTCAAGTGCAGGTCGTCGCCCCAGCATGACGAGCTTTGGAAAGAAAGAAAAAGAAAGAGGAAAAATACTACCATGCTGCCGGTGTCATAGGGGCGGATGCCACTTGAAGAAGCACACACGCACGGTGGCAGCGTGAACTGTATCTATTACTGCAAGTCACGGTGAAAAGCCAGAAAACCTGCCGTGCTGGAGGAGGGCCTTTCGGGGGAAGAGCCTGGCCTGGTCGTGACTCGCTGGGCACCCGTGCCTGGGCGTGTGTCTCCCGTGGACAGGGCAGGGTGACCCGGGTGGACATGGCAGCTGCTCCTGCCGTGGCTCCCTGCGGGCGGGCCGCAAGCTCGCAGTCACCCAGCTGTCACGTGCTCCTCTACTTTGCGCTGGCCCTCTCTGCCCTTGGAGCCAGCAGGAGCCAGAAGGATGAGACTGGAAGGTTCTGAGCTGTGGCGTCGGGCCCCACGCAGCGTGCAGAACGGCCCTGCAGGGTGACAAATGCTGCTTGTCCACGCAGACGCCAGCTGGCTGCGGCCGGCATGCTACACGTCTCTGTGGAACCCAGCAGTGTTCTCGTCGGTGTTGGCGCCATTACACTTCTGTGACGTTTGTGGACTGCGAGAGTGGACTACCGTTCTCTCCACTGCGTGAGCAGACAGAGAAGGAGCCTCCAGGGGTCCTCTGTGGGTTCTCTTGAGAAACCGGTTGATTCACGGGAACTCGTTAAAACTACACCACATCTCCCCATGGGTGAGACCCCCGAGGACAGGCGGCTGGCTGACGTCCTGTTTGTGCTCAGACATTTCATTTCAGGAGTGCCCCGAGGCGGTGCAGGTGGGCTTCTGAGAGCCCACCACCGGGCTGGGGCGCCTGGCGGCCCGGCCTCTCCGCCTGCCTCACCTGGGCCTGCTGGCGCGGGCTGCAGTGGCCCATGCTCTTAGCCTGCCAACTCGTTCCAGAAGTGGCATGCGATGCAGATGAGTTCATCGCCCCATAGAAGCCCACGGTGGGCTGGGTGGCGGGTTGTTCACCATGGAGCACGCCCTTCTAGACCCGCTTGATGAGGAGCATCTGCTCGCCCCAGCCCGGGCCCAGGATTTAAGAGCTGACTAGGCCAAGGAGGACCAGCTGCCGCCGCTGGTCACCCAGCCCCTGGGCAGAGGGACACACGCCTCCTGCAGCCACGTGCAGGCCCAGCGTGCACGCTGCTCGCCCGCTTCTGCCTGAGCTCAGGGTTTGGGGAGAACAGGTATGTACTTCAGAAAGACTCATTTGCAGAAAGCAAGTTTGAACTGAATGAGCTGAAGATGACCTTGAATCCCAGCTCATCATCTGTCCACATGCACATGAAGGTGGAGCCCTATCTCCGACCATTGACAAAAATTAGCTCAAATGGGTAAAAGATCTGGGTGTAAGAGCTAAAACTATAAAACCCCTAGAAGGAAGCAGAGGGTGAATCTCCGTGACCTTGGATCAAGCAATGGTTTCATAGCTATGACACAAAAAATCACCAGCAACCAAATAAAAAAAAGATAAACGATTTCCCCAAAATTAGAAACTTGTGAATCGAAGGACACTGTCAAGATAGTGAAAAGACAATGCATAGAATGGGAGAAAATATTTGCAAGTTCTGTAATCTAATAAGGATCTAATAGCCGAAATATATAAAGGACTCTTAATAAAACTCAACGATAAAAAACAAATGGTCCGGCTAAGAAAGAGGGAAACCAAGTGATAGAAATTTCTCTAAGGAAGATGTGCAGATGGGCGATGAGCACGAGAAGAGCTGAGGGCACTCACTAGGGAAGGGCCAGCCATCCGGGAAATGTGGATCAAAACCACAAGAGGAAAAACAAAATTAAAAAAAATAATGATGGAAAAATAACCCGCAAGAGGCACCGCCTCACACCTGCCAGGAGAGCTTGACTGAAACGGACAGAAAACAGCACGTGTGGGGCTTTGAAGCGTGGGCGGCCCTCCGCACTGCTGGTGGGACTGGGAAATGGCGCGGCCACTCTGGAAAACAGGTGGTGGCCTCTTAAGTTCAGCGTCACCGCGTGCCCGTCAGTGCCACGCTGGGCTGTCCCAGGAGCAGCGAGGCCAAGTGTCCTCAGCGCAGCGGGAGCCAAGGAGCCCAAGGTGCAAACGCCCAGCGCCCATCAGCGGTCGAGTGGCCAAGCAGCGTGTGGTCCAACCACGCGGGAATGGAGCCCGGCCACGAAGGCGCCGGGTGCCGATCCGGAGACGAGGAGGAACCTTGGAAACAGGACGTGAAAGAAGCCGGGACGAGAGGACACAGGCCGTTGTATGAATTATCCGCAAAAGGCAGGCTCGGGGACAGGAGGAGCCGGGGAGGGGCGCGTGCTGGGGTACAGGAGCTGCTTGTGGGGTGAGGGGGTGGTCCCAGTTAGGAGCTGGTTGCTGAACGCGCAGCGCGTGGGCGTGCTCTTGAAAATGGAGAGTCCTGGCGTGTGGATTATATCTCGGTGGTAACAAAACGTTTTCTCAGGCCCACGGTGTTCCAGACGCGGTCCCCATGGAAGAGGGCAAGACATGCCAGGCAGGGCCCACCCTCCCTCCGGCGCCACCACCCCGGGCTGCCACCAGCCGCTTCGCAGCGCGTCCCTGAGCCCACCTGCCAAGCAGAGGGCCCTTTTCTGTGGGGCCACGGGGACGTGCCTGTGCCGGCCTCCCGGTGCAGAAGGCAAGAGCACACGTGCGTCCCTGCTCTTCCTTCTGGAGGCCTCCACGAAGGCCAGGAACTTGGGAAGGGGGGTATGGCGTAATTATACGAGGACAGAACGAGCAGGAGGGATGGCAGCAGCACCACCTCGGGACTAGGCAGCCCGGGGCAAGCTGGACCCCTCCCCAGGGCTCAGGAAAAGGGTGCCAGGTGCGCTGAGCACGGAGAGGAGGCAGGCCCGGGCCCGGCAGGGCAAGGTGGAAGGCTGCACGGGAGACCCCGGGCCCTGCCCACCCGGCCCCGGCTGCAGCCCCCTCCTGCTCCACAGAGGGCTTGACCCCAGGAGTGGACCCTCGAGAGGAGGGGTGCCCCTGGGGGCTGGGGCACAGTGGGAGGCTGAGGCTGCTCTCTGGAGGGCCTCACCCAGCCCTGAGCAGAGCCCGGGGTTGCTGTGAGCTGGGGGCTCGGGTGACACGGCCAAGGACCCCTCTGTGAAGCTTTTTCGGGCCCACTTGGAAACACGGGTGGGGAGCAGAGGATTGCACTTGGGGAGAGAGGCGAGACAAATAGAGAGGGAGAAGAGGGCCTGGGGCGGAGAGGAGACAGAGAGAGGCTGGCGGGGCTGCCGCCTGCCACGCGGAGGGCGCAGGAAGGGGCCAGCTGCGGGCGGCTGCGATCCTTTGATTTCCTCTCGTCGAGGGGCGCCTGGTCCACACCCTTGACTCTCAGCGACGTGCTCAATGGACGCAACGAGGCCGACGTGGCCCTCGGGGGTCTCCAGGCCACCGCTGAGCCCCGTGTGGAGGCGCATCTCTCCCGGGGGAGCTCAGGGGGCCTTGAGGCCACGTGGGGCGAGTGGCCTGGCCCGCCCCCACCAGCCACGCCCGCCCGGCCAGCCCCGGGCACCTCGAGGAGGGCGAAGGGGAGTCGCCTCTGAGTCCCACCCTGGAGTCCGATTTGCAACGAGCACTTGAGAGCAGGCCGTTTGCGCCGCTCGGTTTGGGGGCAGTTTGTCCCCCAGCAAGAGACCACTGGAAGGGGAGGCGGTTTAAAGGAGTGGGAAGAGGGCAGAAAAGCACTTTCAGGAATTAAAAGGTGTGTGTGTGCTGTTACCACAGCACATTTTGTTAAAAATCCAGTAGAATGCTTGGGACTTAAAATTGAAAAATTCTCCCAGAAAGCCAGAGAGTAGAATTTTTAAAAAGGAATGGAAAATAGCAAAGGAGGGGGAAAGTGAAAGAAAGATAATTTAGAAGGTCGGTTCAGTTCCCAAGAACGTGAGTTCTGAAAATAGAGGAAAATGAGGAAGAAGAAATTACCAAAGACACATTATCCAAAGAAATCCCAGAGCGCTCAGCCGTGGGTTTGCGTGTGCGCGGCCCCTGCAGGACCCGGAGTGGACGCGCGAAGGCCATCCTGAAGCCCATGGGCCCCTGGGCCCCTGGAGACGAACAGAAACATCCTAAATGGCGGAGGGACGAGGCCCCGTCCACCGCCTTGGGCACCAGAGTGGCGGCTGCGTCTCCGCTGAGTCACTGGAAGCCGAAACCAGCAGGGTGGGGTCTTCGGACCCCGCATGCCCTCCTGGAAGCCTGCCAGCAGCGGGGGCTTCTGTCGAGGCCTCTGCGACGGGCGTGGCCTGGGGTTTACTGTGCGTGACTGTCCTTGGAAAGCTGAGCTGGAGTGTTCCGGATGAGGAGGGAGCGCAGGCAGCGGCAGCACCCGGAGGGGGGCAGTGGGCTGGCCGGGAGCCCCCCGGAGCGGCCGACCAGAGCAGGGGTCTCCTGGGTGACAGCTGCGAGGAAGGTGCAGCCCGTCTGCCTGCTGAGTGCAGGGTGGGGACAAGAAGGACGCTTCCAGCAGGGAAGTAAATACGAAATTCATAGAAAACCAGGGATGGGGGGAAGAACTTGACAATTTTCCAGGGAAATGAAATGGGAAAATCATGCCAGTCTCCCACGTGGTGGACATTATAGGGCTCTTTGGCCCTGACCTGACAATTCTCAGCCGAGAGTCGTCACGGTGGGCTCTGAGCTCCCGCTCTCCATGAGCGCTGAAGTTGCCACTGGGGAAGCCCCGGAGCTCGCTGGGTGGCTGTCCTGGCCTCAGGTGGTCCTCAGGCTCAGCTTCCGGGGGAGGTGACGGCTCAGCTGAGCGCAAATGAGCCAGAGACAGGAGAGAGCTTCACCCCCAGGGAGGGTCCTCAGCCCAGAGAGCCTGACTCCGAGAAGCTGAGGGGGCCTGGGGCGTCAGCAAGAGAGAGCGTGGTCAGAGGCGAGGTGGGACCGGTCAGAGGACACGGGGCTCCGTCCTAACACAGCAGGGCCACGGAGGGACTGTGTCCAGGAAGGACGCAGTGAGATTCTGCCGGAGGTTGGCATGGAATTCCAGGTGATGCACTTGGGGGGGCGGGGCGATGGGCTAGGGGATGTGGGTGTCAGGGCAGATGTGTGGGGCATCAGCTCGTTGAATCCCATAGGCGGCTGGGCAGCAGGGGAGGCTGGTGAACATTCTGGAAGGACAGGCGAGGAGGCGCATTTGGATGTGACGTGTGCGAGGGGCCTGCAGGCTGGGGTGAGGGTGGCGCGAGGCCCCGAGCGCCCCCTCCGGCTTCCCTGCAGAGGCCGGGCAGGAGGTGAAGTTGTGCGTGACGGCGGCACAGCCATGGAGAGCGGGAGCCATGGGGGCAGGCGGAGCGTCCCCGCACTGGCAGAGCTGTGCAGCTGACCTCCGCGAGCTGCGCCTCCAGCACCGCGTTCTCCGTGTCCGCTTCCAACCCGCACAGCCCCACGTCTCTGCCGACACAGAACGTGGCGTGCTGTGAGGATGCGGCGTGGCTGAGGAGACGGCGAGCTCCCTAGCCCGTGACCCTGGGCCAGGAGGCTGCCTCGCACACCCCAGCACACCCAGCCCTCTGGGGCCCTCAGGAAACATGAAGGGGCGCCGAAAGGCAGGCGAAGCCGAGCGTGGGCCCCACTGGGCGCCAGCTCGTGAGGCGGAGGAGCTGGGCGGCAGCGCCGTCGTGAAGCCCCGACTGCTGTCCAGGTGGGCGCCAGGGCCGGGGCAGGCGTGCGGGCAGCCGGGGGCACTTCAGCCAGACCTGAGCCCGGGCCCCTGGCCGGCCTCCTCCCTCCTGGCACCTCGGCTGCCGGGTCAAGCTCCAGTCTCCCTGGCGCTTCCCCTCTGCCAGGTGTGTGCTCACTGTCAGGAAGATTGTCGGGACGAGGCGGCAGGGCCCGCTGCCCCTGCAGTGCGCAGCCCGGGGCAGCCCAGCCAGGACAAGAGTCCAGCCCTGGCCAGATGGACAGCTCCCCGACGTGGCCGCCCAGCCCAGACTGCAGCCCGGGATCAAGAGTGGGCTGGAGCCAGGAGGAGGCCACTGGGGGCGAGAGGACACCAGGTGGGGCCAGGTGCACAGCCATGCTGGGAGCAGGACGGCGTCCTGTGGGCGTGACCAGGCGGCGGGTACAGGCCACGCCCACAGGCGGTCCCACACGTGGTCCTCACACCTGCTGCGAGCAGTGCCCGGCCCCTGCGGCTCACGGCCTGGGAAGGGGCCCTGCCTCCACGAAGGGAAGGACTCATGGATGGGCACGAGCCTGGGGGCTCACTCTGGGCCGGCAGCTGTGGCCCCTCCCACCCTCCCAGTGACCCCGTGGGCCAAAGCATGACCCTGGCATTGTCCAGGCAATAAGAACGAGGCCCAGAGAGGTGCAGTGACCAAGCCAAAGCCACACAGCAAAGGGCAGGCAGGACCAGAGGCCACCAACGCTAAAAGCCGAGGGGACGGGCGGCACCGCCTCCCTCCCTGCAGGCACAGCTGTCCTCCCCACCCCACCTCCGCCCTGGGTTCCCAGCCAGCGGATTCTCAGCCCCTCTCTCCTGCCAGTCCAGGGCCAGCGTGGACTGTTCCCCGGCGGGAAGGAAATGCAGCTTTGGCCCCAACTGTGCCCCGGTGAAGGCCGTACTTACTAGAAGCTTCTATTACAGACCCAAGGCCCAGCCGCTGTCCTGCTGCTCGTTCTGAAAGCCAAGAAAGAAGGAATGATTCTGAGCCCTGAGTGAGGCAGTGAGGTCTGTAGACCAGAGGCCCTACCCAGCTGCCCCGGTGTGGCCTTCTCCTCCTCCTTCAGGACCTGGTGGATTTCCTGCATCCTGCCAGGTGGACAGCCCCGATCCCAGCCCGGCCGGGGCTGCTCCGTGGCCATGCCGTCCTGGCACAGCTGTGGGCAGGCCATGCAGGGAGGGCAGGGGCCTATGGCCCCCAGGCACCTGGCTCAGCCCTCGGGGCTCTCTCTGTGCCGCTCCCTGTGGCCTCTGCTCCTGGCTTTTCCTTCTCCAGACACCCCTGCCCAGGCCCGTCACCCAGGCCTGCTTTCAGCTGGTGCCAAGGAGGCATCTGCAGTGGTGGAGGAGCAGGTGGTCCGTGCGGGTCTGGGGCCCCAGCCCGGCTGCCCCACTCCTCACCCTGCTGCCCGGGGACCTGGGGTGCTGCGGGGAAAGCCCACGATGGGCCCTCAGTGAAGGGTTCAGGCGCCGGGCTCCACGCCTCTGTCCACACCAGCCAGAGGTCGTGAGACGGTGGCTGGTGAGCAAAGGACAGGTGCTGAAAGGCTGGTGCAGGCGGCCGGGGCGGCTCGGAGACATGCGTCCTCGGGCCGCGAGGTGGCCGAGGGGCGGGAATGAAAGAGCAGATCCTCAGCGCCCTTTACGTCGGCGTGCCCGGGAGGAGGGAGCTGGCCACCGTCCATGCCGCGTCTCCTGAGCGGGCACGCACCTCGGCCTGTGAGCAGGACGGCGGCTCTGAATTGTCCACCAGAGACTTCCTGTCTGGATCCCACGTGGTGGAGACTCGGGATGAGCCTCGAGGGTCCAGGCCCCGGGCACCCTGTGGCCATGCCTCCAGGCGTCCGCCCAGGCTCTGCCCTCGACCCACCGGGCGAGGAGGGCGGCAGAGAGCTGCTCGGTGCCATGGGTCGGCGCCCCTGCCGCCGCCGCCCCTGCCACCGCCGCCCCTGCCACCGCCGCCCCCGCCTCCGCTGCTGCCCGAGGGGCCTCCCTGCCTCCCCCGCGGGAGCATCCCCGACCTGGTCGCTTGCTGCCGGCGCTGCCTGCCGGGCTCCCTGAAGTGTCTCAGTGGCACAGGGCCAGCTCGGGGGGCGGAGGCAACGCGGAGGAGAGGGCTGCTTCCGCGAGGGTCGGAGAATGAGCCGGGCTCGGAGGCCGCCGTCTGCCATCTTGGACTGGCCCCGACGGTGCTGGCGGCAGGGGCTGATGGAGCCGGCGGTGAAGGGAGCGGAGAGCGGGGGCCAGAGGAAAAGGGGACTTGAACCTCAGGCAGAGGCCGGGGCGAGGAGCCTGCCCCCCAAAGGAGCATACTGGAGCAGGGAGAGAAGGAACCGCCTCCGCTTCCCGCCACCCGGACAGAGCAGGGGTTGGGGGGCGTCCGCCTCGTCTGCGTCCCGAGAGGCGCCTCGGGATCGAGCCGACCCTCTCCGAATGCGGTGCCCTCACAAGGACAAGCAGGCTTTTGTGAGGGAGGTTATGGGATTAGAAATGTCGCCAGGGAAGGAGAGAACCCTGGGTCTCCCCCAGAAGCAGCCAGGGGCTGCACCCAACGGATTCTTTGTCCCACGCAAGCCGTGAGAAACAAGGCATTGTTCTGACCCCCGCCTGCGGGCGCCCTGTGCCGTCTGAATCGCCACTATTCATCGCCGCAGTAATAGCTGGACCTTTAATAGATTCCGCCTGTAAACAAGAGCGTTCGTGGCGTGCGGCACCAGTGAGCATCGTGAGCGGTGACATTCCTCATTCTCTCAGCAGAATCGAGCCCAGGAAGGAAACATGGGCTGGTGCAAGCCCATGTTATTTCCGTGGGCGCTTTCGGCCAATTTCGTAACAGGACGCATTATGCGCTGGTAGATATTCCAGTAATTGTACTGCATTAGTCTCAATTTTCCTTAAAGCAGTTGTTCTTTGCATTGCTATAAATGCACGAATGGCAAATGGCTGAAATCCCTGGAGCGCGTCCAGGGGAGAAGGAAGGGTGGACGGAGCCTGTCACGGGGAAATCAGAGGGCGAGGGCGAGCGATAGGGCCACGGAGATGGCCAGTGGCCTTCCGGGGGCCGGCACTTGCTTAGAGGTCATGTCAGATGGGGAATGGCGGTGGGGGTGGGGTAGAATCAGGGCTGCTGGTGGGGTTAGGGTTAGGTGGCCATCAAGGCCAGGTGGGGCCCTGATAGCTGGATTCCAAGACTTTCGAGGCCCCCAGGTGCACGCCATCCTAAGGCAGGCAGCGGCCCGGCCGCGGTCACGTGAGAGTGCCACACAGAGGAACCTTCAGGGCCTCCCCGAGCCAGGGCTCCATGCTGGGCCGCGGGGGCGGGCACGCTGCCACCATGCTGCCCGCTGCGGCCAGCCCAGCATGGCCGCGCCAATGCCAGGCTGAGGGCGGCGCTGCCCGGTGGCCATTTAAGGTCGTCCGCCCTCCCCAAGAGTGCTTCTGAAGTGCCAAAAACGAAAGGTCCCTCAGGACTGCAGGCGTGCCCCTCAGCCTCGTTGGCACAGGGTTTGTCGTCTTGTTAAAAATTCATTCTTGGTGAGTATTGGTTATGTTTACAGTGATTCTAGGTTCCAGTTGGAGCTGTTTGAAATAATATTTTCCAATGACAAGTTTCATAGACTTATTGGGCAGAAGGTGCTGACAAAGTGTTTGAAAACACTTTTCTCCTGTTGGTTTTATACTTCCTTCTAATCTCACAGATGAATTTGCTTAGGGATCTTTTTTCCATAAAGGACAAAGGTAAATTTACTCCTTCTTGGCTGTTGCGTGTACAGTAGTATTGTGTAAATATAACAGAGAAGCAAGCCAGAGTACAGGTCGTGGGCGCCGTTAGGCCGCCATCTCCCTCCTAGCAAAGCTCAGCCCCGTGTGTTCTGACGTGCGGCCGTCGACTCTGCCCCTGCCCCAGCCCGGCCGAGCGCTCCGGGTTCTGGTCTGGCCGCGCGGGTGGCGTTGGCTCCCTCCCCGTGTCTGGACATGCTCCCTTGTTCTCTGCCTGGCTATGGGGCCAGAGGCGGCTGAGCAGCAGCAGGACTCGTTCCAGAAGGCTCCGGCGTGCCGCGGCGGGCATGGAACTCAGCACTTGGCATAAGTAATTTCTGAAGATCTTCAGAATGGAATGGGAGGCTTTGTGTCTCAGTGCACGTTGCTTGACCCGTCACCTTCCATCGAGACACGCCCGGTGGGCGATTTGCTGATGTGGGTCCTTGGTTGCCGTTGCCACCACCTTCATGGGCGTCGGCACCATCGTCCTCGTCGCTGTGGCCCTGTCCCTGGGTCCCCGTCCAGTGTCTTCTCCCCGAGCTAGAAGGCAAACCTCAGCCTTACCGGGCGCCCTGCGTGCATGCGCTCCGCTGCCGCCCAGCGTGACGAGCGCCGTGCAGGCGCTGCTGCCACGGGCAGACCGAGCCTTCTGGCCTGTCCTCCTCCCCTTGCTCAGAAGTGACGGTTCTTCTGCGTACTTGGCAGGCGGCCTCGTGGAAGCCACTCTACTTCTCCAACCCTCAGTTTCCTGACCCGTAAAAGGGGGATGGATTTAATTAGCATTTTCTTTTCTTATAAATGACAAAGGTAAATTGAGTCCTGCTTGACTCTCCCTCGAAGAATAGAGACATGTAAAATGGTGAAGTAAGTCCATGCACAAACTGTGAATGTTAGGCTGGTTATTTCCTTCCTACCAGGCACATCTCCCCCGTACGCCCCCTGTTCTGGCCATGCCAACCGGCTCGGCAGCCCCTGGCTAACCTCGCTAATTCGTGGGACAATAAAGGGAAATGGTGGAGAAGAACGGTTTCTAGGAAATCAGCGAGGTCTCTGAATAGATGAAGGTTGTTGTTTTCTGCTCATGGCACCTTCCAGAATATTCTGGAGTGCTTGCGTTCCTGAGGGCTGCATCAGAGTGCAGCAGCACCCTCAGCCTCTTCTGGAAACCCCCCGGCCCGTCTGGCCACTGGTGCCACGTAGCATGAGCGCCCCACAGTCCTGCCTGCTTTACTGTGTCTCTCGGGATGTCTGCTTGGCTTTCTGTCGTCAACCCACGTGGCTGCAGGTTCTCATGGGACAGAAGGACATGCAGTGTTTGAGGTTCCAGAAGAGTAGGAGGTGGCCATGCAGCTTCCCTCTTCCCCAGGGACCTTGGCCGTCCACACCAGAGAGAAACAGGCTTCCCCGCCCTGTGTAGGAGAAAGGGGGCGTTGCCTTCTGCCCACATCCTTGGGGCAGCACTCATCATTTTCTGGATTATTAGGACAACAGACTCCTTATGCTTGTTGCACAGCCTCTTCCCAGCTTCCTACTTTAAATATTCTTGGAAGTAAAAACAACCAGCTATAAATAGCATCATGACTTAAAGAAAAGGGAAAAATGTGTGCTGTGGTCCAGGTAAATCCCACTCAGTGCATCCCCAGAGGGTGTGGCAGGCCTTGGGGTGCCTGTGCTTCGTCCTCTGAACCCAAACTCTGACGGTGGTTCCAGTAGTGCAGAAAAAGCCTTTGCCCCACCCCTCATCGCTGGGCAGCCTGTGCAGTGATCAGAAAACATGCGGACAGAGCTGGAGCCCCAGGAGCCGTTTCCTCCGTGTCGGCTCTGGGGAAAGACCCTGCGGCAGTGCCACGCCCGCTACTTAGAAGCCTGTTGGCATTACCTGAAGAGCAAGGGCCTCTGCACCTCACCCAGGCCCCCAGGCCAGCCTGGAGAGGACAGGTTTCCCATACTCATGGAAGCTGGGCAGAGGCCTCCCCAGCAAGCCCATTGGCAAATTCCAGGCCAGACTTAACCCTCTGCCTCTTTAAAAGGGAATGAAAAAGCCTCAAAGCCAAAACTCAAACTTGAGCTTGTGAAAACATAAGCATTCTCTATGGAAAAGAATTCTGTCCAAAAGATTTAAAGGCAGAGCTAGCTCTGAAAATATTCTTCTACAGTAAGCAGATGAGACTTTTAGAAAACGTCTGCTGGTTGGTATCAAAGAGATACAAGAGACTGACTGCTATGACCCAGGAGCAAGGTATAAAAAGGAAGAACAAGGTGAAATGATGGAAAACATCCAAAGCTTCGCTGGGTGGAGTAGGAGAAGAATATGAAGATGCCCAAAATATAAGAGTACAATTTAAATATGCATTGGAAGTCACAGATGACAGAACAGTCACTACAGAAAATCACATCAATGACGTGGTGGTCAGTCTGAAAAGAAATAATCCACAGGAAAAAGCAAAGAGAGAAGAAGGTGATAGGATGGATATTGGGACTGCATCCTGCCTCCCATAAAAGGCATGTTCAGGTCACAACCTCTGGCCCGGTGCCTGGTGACTGTGAACCCGTTTGTAAGTAGGACTTTTGAAGATCTTATTGGTTAAGGTATGGCTGACCTGAATGAGAGGGCTTTAATCCACTATGGCTCAAACCCTACAAGGAAAGGAAATTGGACAAAGGGGAAAGAAGTCACTGTGAGCAGTCAGAGGCTGGGAGAGAGCCTAGACGAGAAAGGAGAAGCCGCCTCCACATGCAGTTGTCATGTGACAGAAAAGCCAAGGAACCCAAAGATGGCCAGCGGCCAGCAGATACTGACCCTGGAGGCGGCAAGCCTTCTAGCCTCGGAAACCAGGAGCCAATAAATTCCTGCTGCTAGGCCAACACTTTGTGTGGTGTTTATTTTAGCAGCTGGGAAATGAAAACAATGGATATCTAACCTAAGAATTGTGGATGCCCCCAAGGGGAAAACCAGAATGGCAAGAATAGAAAGAATAATCAAATTGGGGTAAAAATAGAATGTTGGGGGGAAAAAAGAAAACTTTCCTGGGCTGAGGGGAATCCTGAAGCAAAAA
>JAQZBX010026709.1:0-28790 GCA_029593785.1 Cabassous unicinctus | reverse complement strand
TGTGGACCCATGGGGAGTCACAAGCCCCCAGCTCTGACTCATTGGTACTGCCACTGAGAGAGGATGGGAGAAGGCAATGGCAGCCATGCCTAATGGCAAAGCTGGTGGCTGCTAAAGGGGCTTGAAAAACCAGCTTTGCAGCACCCAGAGCTGGGCCAATGAAATCAGCTCCATTCAAGTTTTACTGGGATCAGATAAGGTTTTAGAGGAAAATCATGTAAAAAATACATTCTTCCCATTTACCACCACCCCCATTATTAACACTTTGCATTAGTGTGATACTTTTGTTATAATTGATGAAAAAATATTATAATAGTACTATTAACTATTATTCAATGGTTTTTACATTAGGATGCATAACCCATATAACACCCTATTAGTAACACCTTGTATTAGTGTGGTACATTTGTTATAATTCTTGAAAGAACATTTTTTTTTGTACAGTCCAATTGCTTTAGTTTAATGCTTTTTTTTAACAAATAAATTTTATTGATACATATTGATAAAGCATACAATTCATCCAAAGTGTACAGTCAATGGTATTTGGTATAATCACATAGTTGTGCATTCATCACTTCAATAATTTTTAGAGCATTTTCAGTATTTCAATAATAATAATAATAATAAACCAGGTAAACAAACAAGAAATTTCTTCACCTCTCAATCTCTCTCTGTTTCCTATAAAAGAACATTTCTATACTTGCATTAACTTTAGTCCATCAATTACAGTAGGGCTTGCTATGATGTAGTCTTATGTTTTATCTTTTAATTTTTATTCTAATAACATGTATACAACCTAAAATTTCCCCCTTTAGCAACATTCACATATATAATTCAGTACTGTTAATTATAGTCAAAATGTTGTGCTACCATACTCACCATCCATTTCCAAAACTTTACTATCAAGCCAAATGGAAATTCTGTACAAATTAAGCATTTCCTCCATTTTCCTTATCCCAATCCAGCCCCCAGTTACCTATATTCTACTTTCTGACTCTCAGTTTGCTTATTCTAATTATTTCCTACAAATGAGGTCATCCAATATTTGTCCTTTTATATCTGGCTTATTTCACTGAATTTAAGGTCTTCAAGATTCATCCATGTTGTCAAATGAATCAGAAGTTCATTCCTTTTTAACCCTGAATAATATTCCATTGCATGCATATACCACTTTTATTTATCCATTTATTGGCTATTCGACACTTGGGGCTGCTTCCATCTTTTGGCAATTGTGAATGATGCTACTATGAACATTAATATACAAATATCTGTTTAAGTCCCTGATTTCAGTTCTTTTCAGTTTATTTCTGGTAGAGGGATTGCCAAGTCATATGGTAATTCTGCAATTAGCATTCTGAGGAACCGCCAAACTCTTCTACATTGGCTGTCCCGTTTTACATTTCCACCAGCAACAAATGAGTGTCTCTATTTCTCCACATTCTCTCCAAAACTTGTAATTTTTAAATAGTAGCCATTCTAGTGGGTATGAACTGTTATCTCAATGTGATTTTGATTTGCATTTCCCTGATGGCTTATGATGTTGAACACCTTTTCATGTGCTTTTTAGCCATTTGTATATCCAATTTGAAAAATGTCAAGTATTTTGCCCATTCTTAAATTAAATCATAGTTTTATTGTTTAGTTGTAGAATTTCTTTATATATTCTGGACATTAAAAACGTAGTGGATATATGATTTCTAAATATTTTCTCCAATTAAATAAGTTGTCTTTTCACATTCATGTTAAAGTCATTTGATAAAAAAAAGTTTTGAATTTTGATGAGGTCCATTTATATATTTTTTCTTTCATTGCTTGTGCTTTGTGTATAAAGTCTAAGAAACTATTTTCTAACACAAGATCCTGAAGATTATTCCTTACATTTTCTCTGAAATGACATCTAAGCATTTTTTACCCCAGGCACTTAAAATGGGACAAAGATAGATATACTACAAAAGTCATGATGTAGATACTTTGAAATGCACAAATTCAGATGGGTGTGGTTTGTAATGTATGGGATCTGAACAAACATCTGTTTCAGCTTGTTATAATGTGGAAAATTGTTTTCATTAAGTAGGTCTTGAAGAATCACCTTGAAAGTCACACACTTTACAGTGTTTCCTTCTTCCTACACACTAATGACACTAATGGAAAATGAACAAAGTTTAATTCAAAAAGAAATACAGGGGAGCAGATGTACCTCAGTGGCTGAGCACCATCTTCCCATATATGAGGTTCTGGGTTCAATATCTGGAACTTCCTAGAAAAAAAAATTAAAAATTGCCTATTAATGTATGGAAAAGTTTAGTCTCTCTGGTAGACCAAAGAAAATATTAAACTATAAAATATCATTTTCAATATATCAAGTTGATGAAAATTTAAAGGATGACACCAGCCCAAGGCTGCTGTACTCTAATCACCATTGAAATGAAATGGGTTCTCATAAATGGTGAAAGAATAAACTGATAAAACATCTTTAGAAAGCAATTTGACAGTAAGCACCAATAACTTTAAAAACATTCAAATACTGTGATCTAGTAATTCTGCTTCTATCAATTTATTCAAATGAAATAATCTGAAATACACACAAATATTTCTGTAAAAGCATGTTCTACTACAGTTATTTCTTGTGTCAGTTAGGAATGCATTTAGCTGTGTAATAGAAATCTGAGAAAGGCTTAAATAAGCATGGTGTTTATTCTTCTCAAATATCAAGAAGTCCAGAGTTCAGCATTCAAGGCTGGTGTATCAGCTCCATGAGTCATGCCATGAAGGATCCAGTGGTGCTCCTTGATTATTCCCACTCTATAATCCAGAGCAATTGGCTGGCTTCTTGATGCCTAAAAATGGCTAGGGTGCTTCTAGGTTTCATGTCTGTGCTGCAGGAAGGATGAAGGCAGAAGGGCAAAGGTTCATGCTGGCCATGCCTGTCCTTTTGTATAAAACAAACAGTAGCTTTATTGAGGAGACGTGCATGTGTACCTCTTAAATTGTCAGAGCTGAGTTGTATGACCTCCTCTAGCAGGAGGTGAGGTGGTAATTTTACCTACACGCATTACCATCTCTCCCACCCTAAGGAGGGTTCAACTAATAAAGAACATGCAATAGGGGCTCCATTTAATTATGAAATTACTTGTAGCTATTTAAATGTCAGGTTTTAAAAATCTTTGACCTGGAAAATGCTCACAGTATACTGTCAGGATACTGAATATATACAATGAAATCACAATTTTGTTAAAAAATATATAAAATTTACATATATAAACCCACACATATGAGAAATAACAAAATGTTAATAGTAGTAAACTTTTACATGATATTTCGAGTCAGAGGGTATTGATGGTTGGATAAAGTTTTTTTTAAATTTTTTTCTATATTTTCTAAATCTTCCATAATGAACTTGTATTATCCTTAAAACAGGAAAAAAAAAAGTTATTTAAAGAAATACACCATATACTCTCAAAGGGACCAAGTCCAAAATGTGAACACTTACACGTATCCATCTCAATGATCAAAAGAAAGGAGGCTACTATTTTTATTTGCTCTTTTGAGTTCTTTTTAACTGAATTCTGTTTATTTATTTCATTTCCATTTCTCATCCTTTTTGAGCTTGCTGTAAAACCTGAATATTTTTCATCTGAGGAATGCTTGACTGATTTTTGATATATGATTCTTCCATTGGCTGCAGCTGGTTCTTCATCTGCTTTGGCAGCCTTATTTCTGCTTTCATTTTCCTGACTTTTTCAGCTCATAGGTCTCGCTTTTAAAAAATGACCACTTGGAATTGTTCATCTTCCTTGTTACTGTGATTACCGTCTTCATCTAGAAGCTGAGGATGGATTCTCTTGGTCTCAATGTTGGGCCCCTCCCTGTAGCTGACCCTTTCCTTGAAGTAATTCAGGAACACTGGCTGTGGAGGAGACATGTATGACCTCTGGTTCTGCTTACTTATCACCTCTCTGAGGGGAAAACAGGTTCCCTGTACTGCCTCATTGGGTAATCAACCTTTCACTTTTAACCTGCTTGTGTCCTTATGTCTGAGGTGGGTCTCTTGTAGACAACATGCAGACACCTCATATTTTTTTTAATCCATTCTATTGGTCTGTGTCTTTTGATTGGGGAGTTCAATCCATTAACATTAAATGTTATTACTACACAGCATTACTTCCTTCATTCATTTTGTCCTTTGGCTCTCTATTTTATCATTCTATTGTCTATCTTCTTACTATTTTGTTTACTGTTCCTAATAGTCTTCATTTTGAACTTTTGTCCAAATCTCCCCTTGTTTTTCCCTTTCAGTCTGCAGCACTCCCTTTATTATCTCTTGTAATTCTAGTGTTTGGGTAACATATTCTATCAGTTTTTGTTTGTCTGTAAAGGCTTTGAACTCACACCCATTTTTGAAGGATACTTTTGCTGGATACAGAATTCTTGGCTGTCATTTTTCTATTTCAGTACCTTAAATATATCACACCACTTTCTTCTCACCTCTATGATTTCTGATGAGAGGTTGGCACTTAATCTTATCAAGTTTCCCTTGAATGTGATACTTGGCTTTTCTCTTACCGCATTCAGAACCCTCTCTTTATCTCTTGATTTTTATAATTCTGAAAAGTAGGTGACTCAGGGTATGTCTTTTTGGATTTATTCTGTATGGGATATGTTGTCCTTCTGGATATTGATATTTACATCCTTCATTAGGGTTGGGAAGTTTTCAGTCATTATTTCCTCAAATATTCTTTATGCCCCTTTTCCATTCTCTTCTCCTTTTGGGACTAATAATTTTAATATTTGTGCATTTAATTATCTCATTCAATTCCTTTAGATTCTTCCATTTTTTTCCATTCTCTTCTCTTTCTGTTCTCTTGTCTTTTCTAGATCAGATGTTCTGTCTTCGAAATCACTAATTCTGTTTTCAAGCAATTAAAATCTGCTTCTATGTGCCTATAATATATTTTTAATCTTATCCATTATTTCTTTAATTCCCATGAGGTCTGTTACTTTTCTTTGTAGGATCTCAAATTGTTTTTTAGGCTCACCCAGTATTTTCTTAATTACCTTTATTTCTTTAGTCATATTTTCTTTAAGTTCTTTGAAGTGATTTGGGAGAGTCGTGCAATTACCACTGATTAACTGTCTTAAATCCTGCATCTCTGCAGGATATTTGGTTAACTCTTTTGACTAGGCTATCTCTTCTGTTTCCTAGTATGGCTTGTAATTATTTTCTGGTGACTAGGCATCAAAATATTTTAATGAATTTACTCTGATGGCCAATTTCTCTCTCTTGCCCATTTTTGTTCACAGCTCTGTGATATTTTTGTTCATTCATTCTAAATATTTAAAATTTGCCTAGCTTAAGTTGTCATAATTGGGCCAGGGACTCAATAGTGGGGCACAGATTTCTTCCAGGGATAAGATACAGATAAAACAGAGAACAGGTTTTGTCCATGCAATTTTGAGGCCAGCCAGTAGATGGTTCTCATCAGCATAACTTTTTGTGGAGGTGTTTCAGTCAGCTTTCCTGTTCCTGTGTTGAATCTTCAGACCGGAGATTCAAAGCAGGCTCTGCTGTCCAACTCATTGAAGAAAAACTCCCTGGCTTCCCCTCCCTTTTTTCTTGAAACAGCTGACAGTGAAGAAGATGTCTTTTCCACTCTCAGTCAGTTGTAATGAGTCAGGGGTTTCATCCCATTTTAATATCTTTGGGGTGAGGGAGGGGAACTTTTCCTGGTCACCATGGGGACTTGGTAATTCACATTTTGGCTTCTTCATATTTCTCTCTCTCACCCTCCTCAGAGTTGTGTAGCCCTGTCCTGGTCTGCTGATCCCCATAGCAGTTGCCCTGGACAGCTTTTGGCACTTTCTCCATTGTTTTTGTGAGACCATTGAGTTCTACCTGTTAGTTCAACACCATCTTCCCACAGTTTCCAGTGTTCTTTTGAGCAAGAGTTTTAAAGTCCTAAATTTTATGACACTAATTTACTTGGTGCCTTGTGAAAGTTGCTTAATCTTCTTTGCATGCTATTGTTTATCCATTTTAAAAGATGAGGATAATGGTATATGTCTTTTTACTGTCTCATAGAATTCTTGATAGGATGATAAAAGATTAAGTAATGCATATCCTAGCCATTATGCTTCCAGCCACAATCATTTAAAAAAAATATATAGGCAAGAAAAAAACACAGTCTAAAGAGACAAAGTAATCATCAGAATTAATCTCATTTATGATACATATTTGGAAATCATCAGACAGAGAGTTTCAAAAAACTATTATAAAATGTTAAGGTCTATAATGGAAAAAGTAGACAACATGAAAAAAAGATGGGTAATATAAGCAGAAATGTGAAAATTCTGTGAAAGAATTAAAATAATTTGTTAGAAATAAAAGACATTATAACAGAAATGAAAAATGTCTTTGATGGCTCATCAGTAGACTCACCAAAGCTAAGGAAAGAATTAGTAAGGCTGAAGATATGTCAATAGAAACTTCACAAACTAAACTTCTGGCAAAAACTGAAAGGGAAAAAACTATAATAAATAACCAAAACTCTGATACACATGCAAAGGTTATAACAAACAATTTGAATAGAAAGTGTCATAAAGAGAGAAGAGAGCAGAAAAAATATTTGAAGTAACAATGAGAAAAAAATTTCCAAAACTAATAGCAGCTACCAAACCACAGATCCAGAAGCTCAGAGAATACTGAGCAGGAAAAATATCAAAATACCTATACCTAACTATTAATAGTAAACCAATGACAAAGAAAAAATTTTCAAAGAAGCTAGAGATTTAAAACACCTTAACTATAAGAAATAAGGATATAATTACAGTGCAATGATACCATTTATTGCCTGCCAGAAGTGACTAAGGACTGAAGGAGATGTCTCTCCTTTGGCCATGCTTTGACGCTGAAAGAGCAATAGACTTAGAAGTATGGTTTATTGTTGAAAGTGTAGGACCCCTATGTCCAATAAATAAACAAGTTTAAAAGAATAATTAGAATTTGGTGCTATTATCTCCCTCAGAGATCTCTCATTGTCCAAGAGATTTTTCCTTATTTTTTAAATCTTTTGGCACAAGCAGTTGTTTTTACAGTATCCTTAACAATGGACTTTTGTTGAGAGGGATCCAGTAATATATTGAACTGACCAACGTTTTAATTTGCAAACCCATTATTTTGTTTTTGATCTTAATTTCAAAATGTTCAGCCAAATGTATTAGGATTGTTGGGGAGCTATTTTCTTTACAGACACTGTTTAAAAACCAAATCCATATCTTCAATTTTATGTTTTTCAAAAAATGATAGTGAGGCATACCTGCATACAGATCTTACCCACGAATTTTACATAATGGTATTTTAATTCAATCTCTGCAAGCTCCACTAGTTTATCCCTTTCTATGATTACCAGGTTGGATGACTATCCTATCAATCTTAACTGGAAATTAATATGACTATTAGTAAGAGGTATCTAAGACCTTATATCTTAAGTACCTTTTCTTTCCAATGAGTCCATCCCATTATTTTTTTCCCACCCGTTTTTGCACCTTATTGTTGACTTTGAATTAATCCTCTCTTGAATCCTGCTATCTATGCATTAAAGAATAAAGACAAAGATTGAGGAATCCAGGATATTATGCTAAATTTTGCTGAACAATCCTCTCTTAGGAATTCTAAAACTAGACATCCACCTCCCTGTGGATATCTTCAATTAGATATTCTAAATTTACCATGCCCAGAACTGAAAATTTCCTCTATCTTCTTAAACCTATTTCTACTACTTCTGTGAAATATTAACTCACTTCCTTTATTACCATGAGGAATGTGAATCCATTGTGCTAAGAGATGATATTCTAACAGCCAGCAGAAATATATACTAAATATTGTTTTATGATTAAATTGTGGTTACTCTGCCAGTAACAAAGGATAAAATGACATCCCTTCTGATTGCCATAAGGTCTGAAAACAAATTGGAATCTTGTTTTGGTGAATGTCAGAAATCATCACATTGTATGGTAGTACATGTAGGACCAAAGACTCTTCTTAATTCTATAAGTTGATTGCCCCTAATAAACCCCAGAAAGAAATTTGATTGAAGGTAGTTGGTGTGGAAGCTGGTTACTGGAATCATCAGTTAGGGTTGCAGAAGAGAGACAGAGAAGGGAAGGATGCTTATCTTGCTAAGCATAACAGGTATGCAAGTATACTGTCGTCCAATGGAGACTCTATAGATTCTGTGACTTAAAATTTTTCCAACTGAAGGGCAGAAAGCTGGGGTTTCTCTTCATTTCTAAAGTCCTGCACTCGAACTTTAACTCGTAGGCACATTCAGCCTGATTCACACTGAAATCTTGCCATGTCAGAAACCTGAAGAAAAATCATCTTATAGACACTCACATTCCAGCACTAGAGACAAGGTCTTTCTTTGGAAACAATAAACACAGAGATATTTGGGTGAGATCATATGGGTAATAACTGAAAGTTCTTCAAACACTTTATAACACCTAGGCTTTGTTTTATTTCACTTCATGCTATCATATACTCTTTAAATTGATGGTTGTTCACAATTTCATCAAAAAATGACCAAGAAAAGAGGGCAAGTGAGAAAACCTACCAGTGCATATTTTCTCCTACTCCCAAAGTCTTAACTGATACTCATCAGATACTTCATAACTACCAATTCTAGATTCTGCTCACCATCAAGCAAGCACTTGCTTGCTCTGGGTTTCTTACTAAGAGATGTGGACCAGTTTTTCACCCACAACCAGTTTATGCCCCTGGTTAAAAACGTTTATTTCTGTCTTTTTTTTGCTTTTGCCACTATATATTCATTTATGGGCCCATAGTGCAAGCACTAGGTTGGCTGGAGATGAGGTTTTGTGGAAGTGGATTCACTTCCACAAAAGGGTACAGTTTGGGGCAGGAAATATCTCCATTTTTAAAAAATAATAATTTTCACTTTTATTATTTTTAAAGGTACGTAGATTACATAAATGTTACACAAAACCTATAGGGATTCCCATATGCCCCACTAACCACACCTCCCACACCCTCCCATTTAAACATCCTTCATTAGTGTGGCACATTCATTGCAATCAATAAATGTATTCTGGGGCTTTGCCATTAAGCATGGACCATATTTCACAGTGTATTTTACACTCTCTCCCACACAATTCTGTATGTTATGTGATGATATAAAATGGCCTATATCTGTCATTGCAGTGTCATCTGGGATGATTCCCAAGTCCCGAAATTACAACTGATTTCCCTCTCCCTGCCCCCAGAGGGTCCAGTGGCCACTGGCTCCACATTAGTGTTATAATTTCTCCCATTGCTAGAATCACAATATGTCTATAGGAGAATACCAGTAAGTTCACTCCAGTCCATAGTTCTTTCCCCAATCCAGAGGAATCTGCCACGTGATGTCCACTCCACCTCTAATTGAGAAGGGGCTAATAGCCCATGGGGAAGATGAACAGGACTATCTTGCTTGCAGTTGGAGATGGTTGTTGTCCATCATCATCTCCTTGTGAGTTGTCCCGGGTGAGTCCAATGAGCTATAGAGTAGGTGTTGCAACTATGCTGAGGTTGCAGGCCCAGCTGGCAAATGGTGAGAACAAAGACTCGTGTCTCTTGGAATTACACCTCCAAACTTCAGCACCAAGTATAGGTTTAAATAGAAGGGACAGATGAGTCATGTGTAAGGAAGTCATAATTGAGTCCTACTCTGTCACTCTAAGGAGCACAAACTCCAAAGTAGGGCCCGATGACAAGGCACCAAACTCCAGAGCCCTCATGAGCCCCACTATTTGGGTTAGTATCCACTTTGGCATACTAGGAGATCCTGCTGAGATGCGCATAAGTGTTACCTCTGGGATGACCTCCTGGCTCTTTAAACTCATTTGTCTTTATATTTTCCCCCTTTTATTCGATGTCTCTTTCCAGTTCCATTGCTAGTTGGTGCTTGGTAGTAATCCCTCAGTGCCAGGGAGGTTCATCCTCGGGAGTCAGGTCCCATGCTGGGGGGAAGGTAATACATTTATATGCTGATTTTGCCAGAGAGAGGTCACATTTGAGCAATGAGGAGGCTCTCAGCAGGAACTCTTAGGCACGCCACAACAATGAGGTAAGATTCAATTTCAAGATCAAAGGCTCAGCAGTATAGTCATCAATATCAAGGACCCATCAGTGGATCATCCTCCTTTGCCAGTCATTGCCCCTGCACTTGTGGGACTGTTGCTTCACCATTAAATAATGTGGCTGAGCTCTCCAGGATGGGAATTCAATATTCTCTGTTATTGTGTGAGGCTCCACCCACTGTGACAATGTCTCATGAACATTTTCACATTTTTAAATACTTTATATGTATGCCCAGGTGAACTTCATCCCACATATCCCCAATCATTGATACACCACACCAATGATCTTCCCCTGCTTAAGTTGTAACCTTTCTGTGATCCAAAGCTCCTTC
The DNA here is from genome assembly GCA_029593785.1 of Cabassous unicinctus. Lineage (NCBI taxonomy): Eukaryota > Metazoa > Chordata > Mammalia > Cingulata > Chlamyphoridae > Cabassous > Cabassous unicinctus. The sequence goes on along the minus strand of JAQZBX010026709.1, from coordinate 18,324 downwards.
AAAAATGAAGTCATTAAAATAGCCAATTACAATTAAGGAAAATCAAATAATAATGTTTAAATATTAGAAATATAATACATAAAAATTTTAAAAAACTAAAAATAAAATTAAAAGATTAGGATATTAAAAATGATAAATATTTTTTTTTAAAATTTTGACATTTTGTCTTTCATCACTGTAATATCTGGTGTACTATCTTAACAGTGGCATTTTCTTACATTTATTCCACAGTGTCTTACTATTTTTCATTTTGTTTTCAAAGAAGTTTTAGGTCACAGGAAAGTCACATACCCAATATCCTCCCATTTTAATCTTTCCTGTATTAATACCTTTTTATAGATGGATAGTACCTTTGTTATAACTGATATACACATAGTGAAACATAGCTACTAAACATGGTCAATCTTTTACATTATGGTTTACATTTTAGACTGCATACTTTTATAAAATTTGATGATATTTAACATGGCCTGTGTCCATCATTGTAAGATCATGTAGAATACTTTGATTGCCAACTAAATAACCCCTGTTTGATCTATCCTATTCCTCCCTCCCACTCCCCTTGGTGCCCACCTTAATCCCCAGGCTTCACTCCTTGGATGACAAGATTCATAGTTATATGGAACAACACTGAGGTCTTGACACACTGGTTTGTCTTCCCCTATTAGGAACTGCCCATTCTCTTGAGAGACTCCCATGTCTCTATTTGTGAACAAATCAGTCGTTCTGAGTATGGGAGTTCAACTCCTTCTTGCTCATTTTGTGGATCCCCACACTCTGATAGAACACATTATGTCAATGATCACTCACACCCTCCTTAGAAGCCTGCTCCAGTGCACCCTGTCCTAAATGCCCCCCAATCCAACATCCTAAACCAGTAACCATTCCTTGTCATATTGCCATAAGTGCATTCCCAAAATTGAACTTTCAATCACATACATGCAATTCCCCAGTGTTCACCTGGTCCGTCTTGCAACCCTCTCCAATTCCCTGAACCTTGCAACCCACCCTCCCCAATCTACACACCTGTCAAACCTGCACCACCCAACCCAGGAATCTCATTACCCTCTTGTCATATCCCTTCAATACTCAACTACACACTTTCACCTTATCATAGATTATGTCCATATAGGTGTTGGTTCAACTTTCTTCTCTGTTTCTATTTCCTAAAAAAAACTATATTCCAGACAATAGCTCCCTGACTCTGCTTAATTTTCTTAATTCATATCAGTTAGACCAGGTCCTCAAGATTCATCCATGTTATCTTTTGTGTTAGCACCGTATTCTTTCACACAGCTGAGTAATATTCCATTGTACATATGTATCACATTTTGTTTATCAATTCATCTTTTGGTGGGCATTTGAGCTGATTTCAACTTTTGGTAATAGTGAATAATGCAGCAGTGAACATTTTAGTTCATATATCTGTTCATGTCTTTGCTTTCAATTCTTCTTGCTATATACCAAGCAGTGAAAATGCTGGATCATATGGCAGTTCTATAGTTACTTATTTTTCTGAAGAATCACCAAACTGTTCTCCACAATGGCTGGAACATTCTACATTCCCATCAGCAGTGGATGAGGGATCTTATTCCTCCACATCCTCTCCAACACTTATAGTCCTTTCTTTTTTTAATAGCTGCCAGTCTAAAGGGTCTAAGTTGGTATCTCATTGTAGTTTTGATTTGCATTACTATAATAGCTACTGATGTTGAGCATCTGTTCATGTGCTTTTTAACCATTTGTATTTCTCCTTTGGAGAAGTGTCTTTTCAGGTCACTTGCCCATTTTTTAAATGGGTTGCATGTCTTTTTATTTTCGAGGTGTAGGATTTTTTATATATGCCAGATATTAGGTCCCTATCAGATATATGGTTACCAAATATTTTCTCCCATTTGGTAGGCTGCTTTTTTACTTTCTTGATAATGTCCTTTGAGGTGCAAAAGTTTTTAATTTTGAAGAGATCTCATTTATCTATTTTATTTTTACTGCTCGTGATTTTTGTGTGAACTTCATGAAACCATTTCTTATTACAAGGTCCTGTAGATGCTTCCCTACATTACCTTCCAAGGTCTTTTTGGTTTTGGTTCTTATATTTAGATCATTGATCATCTTGAGTTGATTTTTGTATAAGGTATGAGATGGTGTTCCTCTCTCATTCTTTTGGATAAGGATATCCAGTTTTTCAAAACACCCTTTGTTGAAGAGATCATTCTCTCCCAGTTGAGTTGAACTGGTGTCCTGGTTGAATATCAATTGACTGTATATGCATGGATCTATTTCCAACCTCTCAATTCCATTCCATTGGTTGGTGTGTCTATCCTTGTGCCAATATAATACAATTTGACCCCTGTAGCTTTGTCGTATTTTTAAAGTCAGGTAGTGTGATTCCTCCATTTTCATTTTTCTTTTTCAATATGTATTTGGGTATACAGGTCTTCTTACCTTCCAAATAAATTTTGTGGTTAGTTTTTCCAGTTCATTAAAAAATGCTGTGTTGATTTTTATTGGGATTGCAATAAATCCGTAGATTAGTTTGAGTTGTATAGAAATCTTAATGATGTTTATTCTTCCTATCCATGAACAGGGAATATTCTTCCATTTATTTAGGTCTTCTTTGATTTCCTTTAACAGTGTTGTGTAGTTTTCTGTATATAAGTCCTTTACATTTTAAAATTTATTCCTAGGTATTTGAATTTTTTAGTTACTATTGTAAATGATATTTTTCTTCTTGATTTCCTACTCAGACTGCACGTTATTCATGTACAGAAATAGTACTGAATTTTGAGCACTGATCTTACAGCCTGTGACTTTACTGAACTCATTTACAACTTCTAGAAACTTTGTTGCAGATTTCTCAGGGCTTTTTTGTATAGAATAATGTTTACAAATAGTGATATTTGTACTTCTTTTTTTCTAATTTGGATGCCTTTTATATCATTTTCTTGCCTCAGTGATCGAGCACGTACTTCTAACACAATGTTCAATAGGAGCAGTGATAGTGGGCATCCTTGTCTTCTTCCTGATCTTAGAGGGAAAGCTTTTTGGATTTCAGCATTGAAGACAATGATAGCTGTGGGTTTGTCCTATATACCCTTTATCATGTTCAGAAAGTTTCCTACTATTACTTTCTTTTGCTGTGTTTTTATCAGGAAAGGGTGCTGAATTTTATTGAATGATTTTTCTGCATCTATAAAGATGATCATGTGATTTTTTTTCATTCAATCTATTTATGTGGTGTATTACACTAGTTGATTTTCTTATGTTGACCTCTCCTTGCACAACTGGGATGAAATTAATTTGGTCATGATGTATAATTCATTTTATGTGTTGTTGTTGAATGCATTTAATCAGTATTTTTTTTTATGATTTTAACATATAAATTCATTAGAGAGATTGGACTGTAGTTTTCCTTTCTTGTGGTATCTTTGTTTGTCTTTTATTAGGGTAATATTGGAATCATTAATTTAGCTAGGAAATGTTCATTCTGCTTCAACATTTTGGAAGAGTTTAAGCAGGATTTGTGTTAGTTCCTTCTGGAATGTTTGGTAGAATTCATCTCTGAAGGCTTCTGGTTGTGTGTTTTTCTTAGTTGGGAGGTTTTTGATGACTGAGTCTATCTCTTTACTTGTAATTGGTCTGTTGAATTCATCAATTTCTTCATTCATCAATGTAGGATGCTTGTGAGTTTTTAGGAGGTTGTCCATTTCCTCTAAATTATCATTCTTATTGACATATACTTTTTCAATGTAGCCTCTTATGATACTCTATATTTCTGTGGGATAAGTGGTTATATCCCCTTCACCATTTCTTCTTTTTTGTATTTGCATCTTCTCTCTTTTTTTCTTTGATAGTCTGGCTAAGGTTTCTCAATTTTAGTGATCTTCTCAAAGAAACAGTTTTTGGTTTTGTTTATTTTGTCTAGTGTTTTCTTATTTTCTATTTTTTTTTTTTTTTAGTTCTGCTCTAATCATTGTCATTTCCAGGTTTCTACTTCTGTGTGGTTGGTTTGTTGTTGTTTTTCCAATTTCACCAGGTGTGCAGTTAGGTCTTTGATTTCACCTCTTTCTTCTTTTTTGATATATGCATTTATGGCGATGAATTCCCCTCTCACTGCAGCTTTTGATGCATCCCATAACTTTTGATATGTTGTGTTTTCATTTTCATTCGTTCCAAGGTAGCTACTGATTTTTTTTTTGAGATTTCCTCCTTGACCCAGTGCTCCTCTAAGTAGGTGTTGTTTGACTTCCATATCTTTGTGCATAATCTGGTTCTCCGGCCCTTACTGATTTCCAATTTCATTCCATTCTGGTCAGAGAAATTACTTTGTATAATCTCAATCTTTCTGAATTCATTGAGATTTTTCCTGTGGCCTAGCATTTGGTCTATCTTGGAGTAAGATTCCTGTGCACTCAATAAGATTATATATCTCTCTGTATTCTGTTTTAGTGTTCTGCATATGTCTATTACATCCAGATCCTCTAATGTAATAATCAAAGACTTTGTTTCTTCATTGATTCTTTGTTGAGATGTTCTGTCTAATGGTGATAATCATTTATTAAAGTCGCCTACTAGAATTGTAGCAGCATCTATTTATGCACTTTGTTTTTAGTGTTTGCCTCACATATTTTGAGGTGCCACCATTAGGTGTGTATATGTTTCTGATTGTTATTTCTTCTTGAAAGATTACCCCTTTCACTATTATATAATGTCAGTCTATGTCTCTTACAATAGTTTTGCTTTTAAAATCTATTTTGTGTAATATTAGTATAGCTTTTCCCTCCCTTTTTTGGTTATTATTTGCTTATAAGATTGTTTTCCAGCCATTCATTCTCAGCTTTCTTGAATCCCTGAGTCTAAAGTGGGTTTCTATTAGACAACATACAGATGGATTATATTTCCTTATCCATTCTGCTAATCTGTGTCTCATGACTGGTGAGTTTAATCCATTAACTTTCAGTTTTATTACTCTCAAGGAATTACTTACATTAGACATAATTTCTTTTTATTTATGTATGTCATATGTTTATTTTTTCTTTCCCTATTTGTCTTTTTAACTGTTCTTACACTCTCCTCAACTCTCTTTCTCCTGTTTTTTTTTTCTTTGAAACTGCAGAACTCAGTTTACTATTTCTTGAAGAGCATGGTTTCTTATTGGCATACTTTCTTAATTTCTGGTTATCTGTGAATATTTTGAGTTCTCCATCATTTTTGAATCCCAGCTTTGCTGTATAGAGAATTCATGGTTGCAATACTTTTTTCTTTTAGTTCCTTAACTATGTGATCTCACTGCCTTCTTGCCTCCATGGTTTCAGAAGACAAATCAGCACTTAATCTTATTGAGATTCCCTTGTATGTGATGGTTCTCTTTTTTTATTTTTTGCTGCTTTCACTATTTTCCCTTTGTCTTGAACATTGGAAAGATTGATAATTATATATCTTGGACTAAGCCTGCTGGGATTTATACCGTTTAGGTTGCACTGCACTTCCTGGACTTGTAAGTCCATCTCCCTCAATAGAGTTGGGAAGTTTTCAGCCATTATTTCCTCCAACACTCCTTCTGTCCCATTTCCCATCTCTTCTCACTCTAGGATGCCTATAATGCATATGTTTATGCATTTTGAGTTGTCATTCAAACCCTTATGTCCCTGCTGGATTTTTTCTATCTTTTTATCACTCTTTTTTACTTTCTGTTTGATTTCAGATGTACAGTCTTCCACATCACTAATTCTTTCCTCCATCTGTTGAAATCTACTCTTACATACTTCCAGTGTGTTTTTGATTTCTTGGATTGTGCTATTCATCACCATCATATCTGTTACTTATTTATGTATGTTCACAATTTCCTCAATATGTTTTCCCAGTGTCTTCTTAATATCCTTAATCTCTTCCTTCACTTCATTAAGTTGGTCCATGACATTTGTTTGGACAGCTTTGATTAGTTGTTGAAAGTTCTGCACCTCTTCTTAGATTTTTGTTTGTTCATTAAACTGGGCCATGTCTTCCTGTGTCTTAGTAAGGTTTGTAATTTTTTGTTCCCTCTCATTATCTTTTTTATCTTGCTGGGTTTATTCCCTTGATTAACAATCTCTTTACTCTATGGATTTACTCAATTGCTGTTTTAGTGTGTTTGTTAAGTTTTCTCTTTGACAATTTGTTCTTCTTGTTCTATATCATTGCTTCTGTCTATGTTCCCTTGGAAGAAAAAAATAAGGCAAGAAAAAGTGAAAGAGGTAAGCAAAGTAAATGAATAATAGTAATAATAATAGTAATTGTTAGAAGAGGAACCATTTAAGACCTTGGAATATGAATATTTAACTCATGTAAGCAGTGTAGAGTAATAGGAATAAAAAAGTGGGGTACGAACAATGAAATGGGAAACCAAATAGAGAAAAATATATAGACTGAATTAAAAGGCCAGTATGATGAGAAAAAGGGGAAAGAGAAAAGAGAAAAAGGAAAAGGTTAATAAAAGAAAGAAAACACGATAGATGAAGTAGAAATAAAATAAAAAAAAACAGAAAAAGCTGAGTTCTAAACAAAGAGAAGTGGAATGTAAGAACAACTACAGAAAGCAGAAGGTAGAATGATGAGGGAAGGAAAAGAGTTTGCGTTTGCATACAAAATTGGTATACTCAGAAAAAGGGAAATAAAGGAAGAGTCAACACAGTAACCAAGAATCAATGCAGCAGCACCTTAAGGAATTTATCTATTCATCCAGCTCCCTCCAGATCAATGCCCTGAAGCCTCCTACTCCATCGTTCATAAAACAGCTCACTCTGGCAGGATCTTGTCTCCACTCAGCTATTTTTTTGTGAGAGATATCTGCCTATGATCCTTTGAAACAAATAAACAAAACAAACAAACCAAAAAAAATTGGACCAGAGAAAAGGAAAGAGATAGGAAGAAAAAAAAATAATAGTAATGGTACTAATAAAAGGTAGGAGAGCAAATGTCCAAGACCTCAGAAATTGAAAATTAACATGAATAAGAAGCACAGAAGAATAAGATTAGGAAGTGAATAGAAACACTGAAACAAGAAACAGAATGGAGAAAAAAATATATAGAATGAATCAATATGCTGGAATGGTGAGAAGAGGGGAAAAGAACACAGAAAAAGGAGTAAGAAAAAAGTGAAAAAGAGAAAGTATACAGAGAAATGGGAGAGAGGGAGAAATACAAACAAGAAAAACTAGAGATTAAATAAAAGAGGTGGAATGAAAGAACAACGGCAAACAAAAGTTATAAAGATAAAGGAGTGAAAAGAAATAGTGTAGGTAGAAGAGATCAGTAATCAAAAGAATAAAAGAAAAAAAAAAGAAATGTAAACAAGTAGAAAAAGAAAGGGAAGGGATACAAAACAAGTGAGAAACAAGACAGCAGTAACTCATTAAAAAAAAAAACAGAGAAGAAAAAAAATAAGAAACACAGGTAAACAGCCTTCTTTCTCAGACACCCAAGGATCTTCTCAGGCTGCTGGTGTTCCTCAATCACTCACCCTACAACCTTCCCTCTGCAAGCTTTGAACTGGGTTTTAGTGAGTAAAGGAAGGTAAATAAAAGAAAATGACCCCTTAAAAAAAAAAGAGAGAGATCCAAGAAATTCTAATAGAATGAAGATATCTATAAGTTCACTGTCATAAAGTTTCAGCTGGATGCCTGATAACCTGGTAGATCTCTTCTCAAGGAATACCCAGGAATTGAACCAGCGTCCTCATACAGGTCAGGCAGGATTTCTTCCACTGAACTAGTCTCAATCCTTGGGTTGATTTGCCTTTGAGAAGGCTATCTGCCCCTTTTCCTTCAGGAAGGTTAGATTCCCTGCAGTCAGCTGGAGTGGTTCTGAACACTGCCTGTCTCTGCCTTCTCACTGATGCAATTCCTCTCTTTACCAGTATGGATGGGCATGACTGCAAGTCTGAGGCAATCCGGCTCTATTCTCCCTGTCTAGTCAGGGTTCTGTCCAATATTCAAGGGGGTCCCAGCTGGCCAAACTCACCACAAAAAAAATCACTTTCCATTCTCCCATACTGCTCTTCTTCACATGGAATCTGCCATCACGCTCGTGTTTGTAGAAAGGAGCTAGGGTCTCCACCTTGTCTGTTCACCCTGAGGTCCAGGCATGTGTGCCCCCTCCAGCTACTGATGTAAGCAACCTCAGATTATTCCTCGCCTCCCTATCTGTACAGTACCCTCCTAGATGACTCAAAGCACCCTCCCATGGAGGTAGATGTCTACTCTACTCTAAGTTAGATACAATTCACCAGGAGTTTTACCCTCAATTAATATCCCAGAGTTACAGGAGGGGAGCCCTTCACAGCAGCTGGGAGGATTAATATCTCACGATTACTTGTTTTGGCTGCTTTGTGTCACTGACCCACACTCTTTCTGGGAGTTGGTAAGCAGTGTCCTGGTTTGCTGTGCCCCAAAGCAGATCCCGATGGCAGCCTTTGTTTTTTTTTCTTTGTTACTTTAGTGAGAGCTAAGAATTATATGTCTAACCCATCGGCCATGTTCCCACAATCCCCAATATCTGCATCTTGTACTCCAAGATAAAGAAGGGAGACACTGATATTTTCCCGGATTGTGTCCCATTAACCATAAACCCTAGATTCACTTACTGTAAGCAAATTAGTAGGACCAAATATACTCTATAATTAGCATTCCATAGATAAGAATTCTACATCATTGATCTTCTAATAAATATCATTTGGAAGATGATCAGTGATGATGTTATCATAAAGAGATTGAAACAGGTAATTGCTTCAAGTTATTCTCTGTTATTTCTCTCTGTCTTCTTCTATTTCTCTGTTTCTTTCATTCTCTCTTTCTATCTTACCAGGAAAGGAAGAATGGGTTTAGACCAGCTTTTTATTCTTTCTTTCATGTGACCAGAATAATTTTGATGGAAAAAGATATTAAAAATTTAAGAAAATAAAATTGTAGGCCAATTTCCCTCTTGGATATAAATTTTAAAAATCTTAAAAAGAATAACAAGCAAAATCTCATGATATATGAGACATGATACATCATGGTAAGGTAAATTTTTTTTGACAGAAGGAAAGACTCTTTAACATTTTTATTTCAAGAATATCAAGAAAATCTTTTAAAAGTCTTGATATAGAAAAATAATTTGATAAAATTTTACAGCAATTCATCATACATCTGTTTTTAAACTAGGCACAGAAGGAAACTCAATCTGATAAAGATGGTTTTCACAATATTTATAGCACAGCACACATATAGGTAATGTGAAATGTGCATTTTTACATTTTAATGAAGAGCCTAGCTGGTAGAATAAAGCAAGAAAACTAATTTAAAAGTTTTAAGGATGGCTAGTAAGAAATATAACTGATATTCTTCCTAAACAACATAGTCCCATAACAGTTAATTTCCTTTGCCACAAGCTCTGATAGCACACTGTATCTCCTCATATTAGTATGTAGCACACAATATTGCCTGTTCATTTGTTTGCCTCAATACCTGGTGAAATAAATGAGTGGATGGCTCTGGGGTGTATATAAGAATATAAATTGTTTGTCATAGAATTTAGAAGCAAATTGATATAAGCCTAAACTATTGGGCTTCTGTCAAAGAAAAACCAAAATTGCAAAAGCCATGAAAACCAGAGTAAAAAGCTTGAAATAAAATGAAATCTTCAATGTACTAGGAAGGAATTACCTAGCACATTTTTTATCAAGATGTTTTATATGATTTTCTAAATAATTGGAATTACACCAACTTCCAATAATCCATAATTAAAGCAGGATTATTTCAATCTCAGCATTGCTAATATATGGGGTTAAAAAATTTATTCTTGTAGAGACTACCTTGTATATTGTAGAAATTTTAGCAGCATCCTTGGCCTTACCCAAAGGATGCCAGTAGCAGCTACCAAACCACAACCCTTCAGTCCCAGTTAGGACAACCAAAAATATCTCCAGGTAGTGCAAAATGTCCCCCTTTTGGAAAAACAGCCAAATTGAGAACCACTGTTTCAATGGTCATTATGGATTTTTCACTCCATTTAAGGTGTGTAACCATAGTTACGTTCCAACGTGGTGTCCCATCAAGTTTACTAAGGCATAGGAATACTCCAGAAATTGTTTCTTCTCATAAGAAAATTTCTCTCTATCATGGATGGAAGAGTTTTGCCCTAAAATCCTAAAGCCCTACACTGTCTTTCATCTAAAGGAGCCTGACAAAGTCTCCACAAAGTGTCCATATTTGGCTTAGGAATTTCAAACCTCATCAATCTACCCAAGACTCTTGTCTCCTATAAACTACCTCAATTTTACAGGTTTGTGAACTTGAGGGAGATTTATTTTCTACAATATATTATGAATGAGTCTTACAAAGGTGTCTAAAGTTTTGCTACTTTCTCCTTATAAGGTCCAAAGAGCCTTATATCACCAATATAATGGACCTGAATTATATGAAATGAAGAACTAGAGTGCTGAAAGTCAACTCAAAACACAAAATATTTGGAGATTCAAAAACACACATGGGTTTTATTTAGAAGTGTGCTCTCCCTGGCTAGCCTAAGCTGCACCAGAGGAGAGGCAAATGCATTCATGGTGAACAGGATGTTCTCCTTGCTCTGCCTGAGGCCTTTTGCCTCTTTCCTTGCCTGCCAGCAGCACAAAAAAAACGGGTGCATATCCAGCCCTTGGACAAAATGCTTATCCCTCACTTGCCTCTCCTGGCTCTGGTTTTATGCTAGGCCCCTCTCCGTGGTGGGGAGGGGCCAACATGCTGTTCCAGGGAGGGAACAGTACTCACTGGCCTGCCCCTGGAGAGCTCCAGAATGTGCCTCAGGCACTGCAGGCTGGGCAGTGGCTTAAATCTCTGAGATCTAAGATGGATTAAATCTCATTTTAAAATGTGTTATGCAAATTATAACATTAAAATTTGTGAAATGCATCAAATGCAAGCAGGGCTTAGAGGGAAATTTATAATATGGAATGTAATATTAGTAAAGAAGAAAATCTAATCTAATCTAATCTAAGCTTCCACATAAGGTCACGAGAAAATAAGAGCAATTTTAATCCAAATTAAGCAGATAAAAAGAAATAATAAAATAAGTAAATGCAATTGAAAACAAGAAAACACTAAAGAAAATCAATGAAACAAAAAACTAGTTCTTTGAGAAAAAAAAATCAATAAAACTGATAAAACTCTAGCTAGGCTATATAGGAAAAAAGAGGGAAGACTGAAATGATCAATATAAAAAATGATAGAGAGGCTATGATTATAATCCCATGGACATTAAAAGTTTACAAAAGGAATATTAGGAATCACTCTAAGCCCAACCATTTGGTAATTTGTATTAAACAGACAATTCTCTTGAAAGATGCAATCAACTAAAACACAATAGGAAAAGTAAATATTTTAAAAATTTAATCAATAATTAATAACAGTCCAAAGCAGAAATTTCTGTGTCCACATTGTTTAATTGGTGAATTACAGCAAACATTTACAGAAGACATGATGAAGACTTATTTGGGATGATTGTGGAAAAATGGCAGAGTAAGAAACAACAGGATGCAGTCCTTCCATCAGAACAACTATGAAACAGGCAGGAACTGGACTGAAACAACTATTTTGAAACTATCGATGCTAAAAGAAGACTATAAAGTATCCAGGGAAGAGTAGGAGGAAGAGGCTGAAAATTACTGAAAGAAAAGTAAATTGTTTTTTCCAAATGGCAGTTACCAGTGCTTATCCCCTACCCTTGCATCAGGCCACTATTGAGTATACCACTTGATAGCTCACTGGTGACAGAAAGGGACATAAAAATCTACTTCACCAAGAACAGGGTTGGGCCCAGCCAGTTGTTGATCACAGCTTTTGATTGCTAAATTTTAATGGAGCGGGTCCAGTTCCAACCTGCCTGGGAGAAAGGTGGAAACAGAGAAAATTTAAGGACACGATATTTCCTCAAGGATGTAGGGGAAAATTTCAAGGGTTGTATTTGCTGAGAGGATTGAAAAAGCTCAGTTTTGGGGAGCTGTGGAAAAAGCCCCTGGTGCCCTTCTTGATCCACTCCCCAGGGAAGTTTAGAGCTCAGCTGCAAGGCCTTCGTGGGTCAATGGCTCTATTTCAGCTGGAAAAGACTGACTTGGGAAATTCCTCTCTATTGTGCCTATGCTCCCAAAATTTGCCCTCCAGAGAATACCAAATAGGATAAACGTGAAGAAAATATACCCCAACAGATATTCATCACACTATGAAATACAAAGAACAAGAAAAAGTTCCAAACATCACAAGAGAAAAGCAACACATTATATACAAGGAAATCCCAATTAGATTGAGTGCCTATTTCTTATCAGAAAACATAGGGGTAGGAAGACAGTGATTTAAAATACTTAAACTGCTGAAAGAAAATAACTGCCAATCAGGAATTTTATATCCAGTGAGTCTTTCCAAAATAAGGGAGAGATTAAGATAGTCCAGATAATGAAAATCTGAGGTAATTCATCACTACTAGACCTACCCTACAAGCAATGCTAAAGTGAGGTCTTCAGACTGAAACTAAAGGAGAGTATATGGTGGTTCAAAGCAACATAAAGAAATAAGGACTTCCCATAAAAGTAACCATTTTGGTAATTATAAATGCCAGTATTATTGTATTGTATTCTTTGGTATGTAACTCCACTTCTCACTTCCTACAGGTGCTAAAACGTAAATGCATATAAAGTAATTGTGAACCTATGGTTTTGGACATGTAATGTCCAAAGGTAAAAGTGTAATCAAGTTAAAAATTTGTGGGTTCAGAAGGGTGTAGGAAAAGTGTACATTTATCAAACCATGTTTGTATCAAACCAAATAGGATTGATATATTGTATGATGTTAAATTTTAACCCCATAATAACCACAAAGAAAATAGATCCATAGAGTAAAAGAAAAGGAATTCATCTCTCTCTAAGGCAAACTCAGCATATAAATGCACTACCTTCCCCCTCTCACACGGGACATGTCTCCTGATAATGCATATCCTTGGTACTGAGGGATTATTACCAAGCATCAACTGGCAATGCATCTGGAAAAAGACCTTGACCAAAAGGGGGAACTGGTAAACATTAATTAGTTTTCATGGCCAAGAGATTTCAGAGAGTCAGAAGTTCTTTCCAGAGGTTATGCTTATGCATGTCTCAGCAGGATCTCATTGACTGCCACAGTAAACAGTGCCTCAAACATAGAGTCTCCCAAGGACTGTAGAGACATCCAGAAACTATAAGCAGGGCAGACATCTCAGGAATTTAGCACTCTGTCAGTGGGCCTTACTTTGGAGTTTAAGCTTCCCAGTGTAACAAAGTTAGACTCATTTATACGATTACTACACATGACTCTCCTGCACCTGTTATTTGAATCTATTATTAGCACTATACGTGATAAATGTATGTCACAGAGACTTATATTTTTGGTCCATCCATGTGCTAGTTGAGCACTGAATTTCAGTACAGTTGCAACACCTACTCTCTAGTTCACTGGACTCACCTTGGACAATTAACAAGGTGATGATGATGGATAACACCCATCCAAAGGAATAGAGTGTCTGCAACTGCAAGGAAGATAGTTCCATATATCTGCCCTATACTCCCTTTCAATTAGAAGGAGAGTGGGCATTACCATGCCAAAATAATCAAGATTGGGGAATGACCAATGGGCTAAAGTAGACTGATTATTATTCTACTATAAACTTATAATATTCTAGCAATGGAAGAACTCTTATAATTGATATGAAGGCCGTGGACACCAGAGGTTCTGATGGATGGGAGAGGGAAGAATACATGTAATATGGGGCCATTTTTGGGACATTAGAATTGTCCTGCATCACATTGCTGTGACAAACACAAGCCATTATATATTTTGTCATGAACTACAAAATTGTGCTGGACAGAGTGTGAACTATAATGTAAACTGTAGTCCATGTTTAGTTGCAATGCTCCAAAATGTGTTCATCAGTTTTAACAAATGTAACACACTAATGAAGGATGTTGCTAATGTAGGAATGTGTGAGAGAGAGAGGCATATGGGAATCTTTTACATTTTTTATGTAACATTATGTAATCTAAATCTTCTTTAAAAATGGAAAATAGTAATTGGAAAAAATAAAGATAGAGGGCTTAGTATATTGGCCTGATTTCTTTAATAAAGCACTGCCTATATATTCTAGAGATTTTTAACATTTTATTTGAGAATGTATCAGGACTCTGCAGGATTCAAGTTTAATATTTTGTTATGTATTGTGTGGGCCTCTATCTATTGAGAAAACATATCAATGACAGCACGAATACATTCATATCCCATAAAAGTATGTTAAATCCATTCATGGTTAAAGAATAGCACAGTGGTGCTGGGAAAACTGGATATTTAAATACAAATTAATGAAGCTGGACTTCTACCTTACTTGATATACAAAAATTAATTCAAAATGAATCAACACCTTAAGTATGAGAACTAAAATCACAAAGTTATTAAAAGAAAATATAAGGGTAATTCTTCATTATCTTGGATTTGTCAATGGAATCTTAGATATAAAACCAAAAGTATGAAAAACAAAAGAAGATGAATTGAACTTCCTCAAAATTAAAACTTTTGTACATTAAAGAACATTATCAAGATAGAGGTGGCAAGATGGTGTCAGTTTAAGTGGGCATTCACTATCTCTCTCACAAACAAATTGGTGAGTCAGGGTAAGATACTGCCTGAGTGAGCTCTTTTGGGAACCACAGAGCAGGAGGCTTAAAGGCATAATTCTGGACAGAGCTGGAGAAAGAGATAAATCGCTCAAGGTAAAACTGAGTTTCTTACCCTTGTTTAAAACTGGAAATGGTGGACGGCTAAGACCCACCCTCAAGGCAAAAAGCTGCTGTGAGCCCTGACTCCTGCTAGCCACCCAGCAGGAAGGAGTGTTCTCCAAGAGTGGGAGGGTTCTGGTGAAGGGTAGAGAAAGGTTTTCTTCCTGTGGGTTTGGTTGCCTGGACCCCCTTTGATCTTTTGGGATCATACCAGCTGGCTTGAAGAGGCACCAGGATGAGGGGAGAGGCAAATTTGCTGAGGCAGCCTGATTTACTTAACCACCTTGGGATAGAGAAACTTGGCCTGGGACAGGTCAGAGTCAGGCAATTGACTAGTCCTGTGCTAAAAACTATCAAAGTTTCAAATCCCTTAAGGGTGGCAGGCAATAGGAAGCACTTAATAAGCTTGCACAAACCTATTTAGCGTCCCCTGGGAGGGAAGGGTGGTGTGGAAGAGGGCTGAGAGTCATTATTCTGCAGTGAGTTTGGTAACCAGGGTCCCATTTGAATTTCAGAAGGGAACTCAAACTTACCTGGAGAGGAGATGGGGAATTTGCTCACACAGGCTATTGCATCCTACCTCCTTGGAGAGATAGCAGGCTCCTAATCAGCAGAAATCTACCCAAATGCAAGCAGTAAAACCTGCTCGAGGGAAAATGTCTGGATAGCTTTCTGAAGAGTTAACTGACCTAATGGGAAAGTTTACCTCAGTGGAGAAGTTTCTGCCTTGAATATACAAGGTCCCTAGTTCAATTCCTGGCTACTTTTAAAGTAGTGATCCACTGGGATATCAAACATCCAGCTGATAATTTAGGATAAGGAAAACATAGACATTATTTTTGTGTTAGCTTCTCTTGAGTCTCATATTTTTCCTAAGAAAAGATTACTTTTAAAAAAATTAATTTAGATTACTCACTTAAACCTGCTTCAAAATCTACAAAGGGTAGACTTCAGGGTAATTGATTGATGAACACTGGTAAATTGGGAGACTCCTCAGGGGCCTAATAGGGAAGGCTGTTTTTCCATTATTTTGTTTGACTGTTTGATTGTGTGTTTGTTGGTTTTTTTTTTCTTTCCTCTTTCTTCCCCCATCATTTTTTTATTCATTTGGTGACGCAGGCTTGTTTCTTGTTTGATGTGCTTCCTCTTCCTTGATTTTGCCTTTTCTGTGTAAACCAATTTTGTCAACAAATTGTATCTCTTTTCTTTCCTTCATCTTTATATCTTCTGCTCTCTGTCATTGTTCTTACATAGCACCTCTCTTTGTTTAGTGCTCATTTTATTTGGGTTTTATTTCTATCTCATCTATTCTGTTTACTTTTATTCTTTTTCTCTTTTCTTTATTCTTTCCCTCTCTCCTCATCAGTCTGGACTTTTAATTCATTCTATATATTTTTCTCTATTCAGTTTCTCATTTCATTGTTGATACTTCATTTTTTTCCCCTATTACTCTACACTTCTTACATGAGTTAAATATTCATTTTCCTAGTTGTTATATGGAACCTTTTCTAACTTTTACTATCATTATTACTATTATCCTTTTTCTTTTCTTACCTCTTTCACTTTCTGTTGTCCTAATATTTTTCCTTCAAGGGAACATAGGACAACAGCAAAGAAATAGAATAAGAGGAACAAAGTGTGACAGAGAAAATTTAACACATTAAAAAAACAGCAAATAAAAAAAACCCTATAGTAGAGAGAAATGAATCAACTGAATAAAAAGATGACCAGACAGCAACCAAAAATTACAAACGATACTATGAAACAGGAAGACATGGCCCAGTCCAATGAACAAACTAAAAACCAGGGGGAAATGCAGAACATTGAACAACTAATCAAAGCTGTCCAAACAAATATTATGGACCAATTAAAAGAAGTGAAGGAAGAGATTAAGGATATTAAGAAGACACTGAGAGAACATATTAAAGAAATTGTAAACATACATAAAAAGATATGGGGTATAATGGTGATGACTGGCAACATCCAAGAAATCGAAAATACACAGGAAGCAGATTTGAACAGGCATGGGAAAGAATTAGTGATGTGGAAGACAGTACATCTGAAATCAGTTAGTAGAACAGATAGATAAAATCATAAAAAAAATCCAGCACGGACTTAGGGATTTGAACAAAAACAAAAATGCACAAACATATGCCTTATACGCATACCAAAGGGAAAAGAGAATTGAAAAGGAACAGAAGGAGTGTTGGAGGAAATAATGTCAGAAAACTTCCCAAATCTATTGGATGTCCATGTCCAGAAAGCACATCACACCCTGAACAGTATAAATCCCAACAGGCTTACTCCAAGACATATACTTTTCATACTCTCCAATGCACAGAGGAAATAATGAAAGTAGCAAGAAAACCATCACATATAAGGGAAGCTCAATAAAATTAAGTGCTGATTCCTCATCTGAAACCATGGGTGCAAGAAGGCAGTGATATGACATAGTTAAGGCACTAAAAAAAAACCCAAAACTTCCAGCCAAGAATTGTCTGTCCAGTAAAGCTGGCATTCAAAAAATGATGGAGATTTCAAAATATTCCCAGATAAACAGAAATCAAGAGAGTATTCCAATAAGAAACCTACCCCTCAAGAAACACTAAAGGGTGTTCTGCAGATTGTTAGGAAAATACAGGACAGAGAGTTGGAGGAAAGTTTAAGAACTACTAAAAGATTGTGGGAACATGGCTGATGGGTTAGACATATAATTCTCAGTTCTTACTAAAATAACATAAAGCCAGAGGCTGCCGTGGGGACTGCTTTGGGTCACAGCAAACCAGGACACTGCTTACCAACTTGAAGAAGAGTGAGGGCCAGAGACACAAAGAAGCCAAAACAAGTAATCTTGAGTTATGAAACTGCCTGTCTGCTGGAAAGGGCTCCACACCCCCACCACCAGCATATTAAGCGAGGGTAAAACTCCTGGTGAATTGTATCTAACTGAGAGCAGAGCAGACATCTACCTCCATGAGGAGTTGCTCTGAGTCATCTAGGAGGGTACTGGACAGATAAGGAAGCAAGGAATAATCTGGATTGCTTACCTCAGTGGCTGGAAGGGGCACACATACCCAGCCCTCATGGCAGACAGACTAAGTGGAGAAACTAGCTTCCATTTCCAAATGAGAATGTGATGGCAGAGTGGAAAGTGATTTTTTGTGTGTGTGGTAAGTTTAGCCATCTAGACCCCCATTGAATATTGGAAGAGATCTACCAGGTTATCAGGCATCCAGCTGAAACTTTATGGCAGGGAATTTATAGACATTTCCTTTGTATTAGATTTTCTTGGAATTCTTTTTTTTTTAAAGGTCATTTTATTTATTTCCCATCCTTTACTAACTAAAACCCAGTTCAAAACCTGCAGAAGGAAGGCTGCACTGTGAGTGATTGAGGACCACCAGCAGCCTGAGAAGGTCCTTACGGGTCTAAGAAATTAGGCTGCTTTTCCGTGTTTTTTATTTCTTCTCTCTCCTTTTTTTTTTTTAAACAAAAATCAAGTGGTTGCTGTCTTGTTTCTT
>JAQZBX010026708.1:13629-28889 GCA_029593785.1 Cabassous unicinctus | reverse complement strand
GGTAGGCCAGAGGCTCCAGTCTCTGGAGGTACACTTAAAAACTCAAGCATCACATATAGGTTTGAATAGAAGGGACTAAGGGACCATGTGCAGGGAGGACTTATTTGAGTCTGACTCTGTCACTCTCAGGAGCACAGATTTCAAAGAGGAGCCCACTAATAAGGCATCAATCTCTGGGGCTATCCCCACTTATATAGGAACTGGGTGTCTCCAGAGCCCTCAGGAGCCCCTCTGAATGGGGTGACATCCACCCTGGTGTTCTACGAGATCCTACTGAGGTATGCGTAAGCATTACCTCTGGGATGTCCTCCCGACTCTCTTTGAAGTCTCTTAGCCACATAAACTCATTTCTCTTTACTCTCTCCCCCTTTTATTCAAGGTTTTGTTTTTTTTTTCCAATCATGTTGCCAGTTGGCCCTTGTTATTGATCCCTCGTTGCTAGGGAGGCTTTATCTCTTGCATTTAACCTTATCATTATTATATCTTTTTCATATTAATTGTATTTCGTTATTATATGGGCTTCATGTTCAGGGAAGGTTTGGATCATAGAAGGGTTACAGTGGGGGCTGTAAAAGTTCATTGGTGCGGGATGTCTGGGATGTGGGATTCAGGGGAATAAGTTCATCGGAATATACATGAAAGATATATAAAATTGTTCAAATTATCTAGGGATGGGGCATGGTCACAGAGGGCAGACAATCACTCAATAAATGAAGGAATCTGAATTCCCAGTGTGGAGACCTCTGCCACATTCTCCAAGGGAGCAGCAGCAGTCCCCTGAGTTCAGAGGAAGTGTCTGGCAAAAGAGGATGGCCCACTGATGGGCTCCGTTTATTGAGGACAAGCCGTATGAGTCTTTGCTCATGTAACTGAAACTTGGCCTACTGTTACGGGGTGCCTAAGGGTTGCCATCTGAGAGCCTCCTTGTTGCTCAAATGTGGCCTCTCTCAAAGCCAAACTCAGCATTTGAATGTGTTACCTTCATTGCTTTAAGTTAGTATGTGTTTGTTTTTTTTTTGCCAGGAAAGGAAAACAATACAAAGTTTTAATGAATTCTTCCTATTTCATCAGTATTACCTGATATTTCAATACAACCTGTCAAAAGGGAAAACAAAAAAAGTTGGAAGGGTTTTGAAAGTCATAATTTCCTATGTCCAAGCAAAACAGAAAATAGTACATTCGTTAGGCAAAAGGTATTCTCCAGAGTTTTTCAAACTTCCTGCAGTTTATGATTTCACAGTATTCTTTGACAGTGTGGCTAGATGAATGCCAAAGGACCTCTGGATAGAGAGGTTCCAGTACACTTTAGATTATCCATTGATTATTTTATTTCTTTTAATTATTGATTATAATGTCATTGGCTTTAATTAGTTATTCCATTCCCTGCTTGGAGAAGAAAAAATCATTACATGCCTTTGGAAAATTCCACTTAAGTTATATGTGAATTAGCATTTGCTTTAGAGTTGAGTAATCATGACCCTAAATCAACATACTCAAAATTTAATAACAACAACAATAATATTACTAATAACAGTAATTTATTGCTCACATTAAAATGTGTCAATCAAGAAGGATCACAAAAGATAAACAGAACTAATTCTATTCACATGAGTAATATAGGCATATTACTCTATCTGTTTTCATACAAGAGTACATTAGAATATATAACAAATTAAGTATAGCAGCTAATATCCTAAAAGAAATTCTTCTTTAGGGTTTCAATGCCAGTGTCCATGAGTTCACGTTTCTCTTATGTTACCTAGGAATGAATTGTTTAATACACCTGGACTAGACATTCCATTTATTTCTATGTGCCCATTCCCTTTATATATATATATATATAAAATAAACTTTTTGAGACAAAGTATATATTCAAATCTCAACTTTCTCATTGCATGTCTGTTTTTGCCTCAGAAGATTTCTGAAATTGCTTCAAGTCAGAACTTCCTTCTGATCACTATACTCAATGCCTGCTTCACCTCCTTGTTCCTCAAGGTATAGATCAGTGGGTTTAGTACAGGAGTGATCATACTGTACATGATGGCAATGACCGCATCCTGGTCCTTGGAGCTGCCTGAAGCAGGACGAATGTAGGTGAAGAGAACAGGAACATAGAAAAGAATAACTACCATGAAGTGGGAGGCACAAGTGGACAGTGTTTTCTGAAGCATTCTGCAAGAATGAGTCTTGAAGAAGAGATGGGTGAGAATGTAGAAATAGGAAAGAAGTGTCAGAAAGAAGGGGCCCGTGCCAATGGTGCCTGTGACAGTATTAATCATCCACTGGTTGAGGTCAATGTTCCCACAGGCCAGTTCCAGCAATGCCTTAACATCACAGAAGAAGTGATGGATATGGTTGGAACCACAGAAGTTCAAGCGAGAGGTCATTATGGAGTGCAGCAGGGCATGGAAGAAACCAATGACCCAGACTGTGCTGACCATCTGGATACAGAGCTGATGATTCATGATGACAGTGTAATGAAGTGGTTTACAGATGGCCACAAAGCGGTCCAAGGCCATCACCCCTAACAACAAGGCCTCCGTGCTGCCCAGGAAGTCAAAGAAATGCAACTGGCTTATGCATCCCAAGAAAGAAATTGATTTGTGTGAAGAGACTAAGTTCTCCAGCATCTTTGGCAGTGTCACTGTGGAGTAGCAGATATCTAGGCATGAGAGGTTTCCTAGAAAGAAGTACATAGGAGAGTAGAGTCTTGGGTCAGAGATGACGATCATCAGGATGGCCCCATTCCCAGCCACAGTGCCAATGTAGATGGTGAGGAAAACCACAAAGAGAAGAGGCTGTAGCTCTTTGATGTCTGTCACTCCCAGGAGGAGAAATTCAGTGACTGAGGTTTGATTCAGCATCACTAAGAGAAAAGGCAAAGTAATATCTGGGGATCATTCAGTTTGGAGTAGCAAATCCTTCCTGCCCAGGATCTTTTCTCCAAGACAGATATGTTTTGAAGGAGAGTGTGGTTGCTTTACATGTCACTTTACATTTACCAGACATGGGCCATTAGACTTTTAAATATTAAACTTACATATTAATTTTTTACACAGACTTTTTTTTCTTTGTTCTTTGTTTGACTATTCTTTAATATTTCCCTTCTCTCTGAGTTCCATCTTGTATGTCTTCTGTCCTCCATGGCTATGAACATCTCTATACTTATTCAACTTTCCTTTTCCTAAGTCAGTTCTAACATGGAGATTTTTAATGTACTCCACCACAGTAATCCCGAAGGCTAAGTAAGATGCCACCTGAAGGATTTTAACTTACTGAAAGTTGACAGGGATGGACTAATTAGAACCACGACATCTGTAACAAACAAAAAGTGATTTAAAATTGTCATAGTAACTTTTCTTCGTCTTACCTTGTAAGTAGCCTCTGAGGTGACCTCTTTCTGATCCCTTCCTGACTCTTATCCCTAAAGTATCATGAAGGCTTATCTTGGGTCAGAATTGAGCCCACATTATTAAGGTATTAGTCTGAGGTGTATATGGAATTTTTTTCACTGTCTCATTTGCTGATCAGTTTAGTTGTCATTTAATGTGAGCCTTAATATTATTTCAAAACCGGATCCCCAAATTATTTCCTGATGACAGTGATATTTTACATCTCTTCTCTGGTTTCCCTGGGACCCTTTTCATTTCCAGATACCTGCATCTCTAGGTAAGAAGATTCTTCCTTCCATGGATTCAAGAGTTTCTCTCAGATCACACAACACTGAACTCTCCTTGAGGTATCCAAGAATTCAGCTCCCTTGAAATCTTATCTTCTTTTATACCTGTTTCATTAGGTTCTTTTTTATTTCCATGGATATAAACTTATTCTTCAAGTATTAAGGAATAATCTTCCTCCAGTGAAGTGTACCTTCTTCACCAGTACTTCCATTAATGTGGACTCCTGACCAGTCCCTCCAAATACTGGTAATTTTCCAGATCTTATCAATTGAAAATTGTGTTTTCTGTTTCTGCCCCCCCCCTTTTCATATACTTTTTAAATTTTTTAAAAAGGTACTTAGATTACATAAATGTTGCATAAAAAATGAAGGGGATTCCCATATGCCCCACTCCCTACCCCTCCCACACTTTCCCACATTAACAACATTTTTTATTAGTGAGGTGCATTTTTTACAATTGATGAACACATATTGGAGCTTTTCCACTAAGTGTAGATTATAGTTTACATTATAGTTTAAACTCTCTCTGACAAAAATTTTTATATTATGACAAGATATATAATGGCCTGTATCTGTCATTGCAAGGTCATTCAGGACTATTTCAATGTCCCCAAAATTATGCCCCTTTTTTCATCAAATAAACTCCTTTCCTACAAAAATAATTCATTAATATTTATTTCACTTACATATTTGAAATAATAGTGTTTTTCATTGATGTTGAAATTATTGAAGAAATATACATTGTTTAATATTTGTGTAAATTTAGACATGTTTACAGAAAGGTAGAAAAACATTGCAAGTCTTCTTTATGATTTTACTTCAAAGTACCTGACATTAGGTATCATACACGTAAAGGCAGACATACTTCATGAGGTAGCTTCTTTTTTTTCCTTTTCATTTCTAGATGTAGTGGCTGTTTTGGGAAGGAAGAAGCAACGATATGTGAGAATCTTAGAGGAGTGGGAGGAACTGTTCGAAGAACAAGAACTGCAAGGAATTCTGAATAGAGATGCAGGTATTGGGGAGCTTTCCATAAAGCAGGAATCCTTCAAGGTTTGAGAAATCATTGAGGAGAGAAGAAAATGATTTGAGGTTAACAAAGTGAAAAATTGAATGAACTTGAAACCTCTTTTTGGGAACCCTTGGGATGCTAGGTTTTATATGTGCAAGAAATCTGGAGAAATTAGCTAATCTTTACTACACTTATGTGTTGATTTAATATGTGTTGATTTCCAAACTCTTAGAAAAGATTTTTCATAGCTGTATATATTTTATGTATTTAAAGGATTTTGCCATCCTTGTTTAAAATAGAGATGATAAACCACATATCCTTTTTGATTCTCTTACTCATAAAACGTAATTGTATCAAAAATCCATTGAAAATAAAGTCTTCCTAAGTTTTACAAAAATTAGGAATGAGACCCTGCTCTACTAAATGATTTAACCTGCTTCATAGACTGTTTAGAGGACCAGGTATATTATTGAGAATGAGATATTAAAAAAATATGGGAAGTAAGGTATCTCCATACACTGCAACCTCAAGCAGCAGTCCACTATAATATAGGAAGTTAGTTTTAAATTCTGAGCACTTAATATTAGTATTCCACGAAGACAGGTCACTCATTACAGATAGTTTATACAGGCAACTTGCTTGCCTGTTTTCTATTCCATTCTTACCTGGTTGAGCATTCAGACTTCCAGGCAAGAAAGCTTTTCAGATTTACACTCCCAATGAGTATAAAAAAGAGAACATTAGTTATCTTGGTAATTCAGGTTGGGTTGCAGCATAATTTCTTCATCTTCAAAACTTCTCCCTCCTTTTCAGATATCTGCCTGCTTTTTATGAACCCCATATCTATAGACATAAAAATCCTAAGAGAGAGCATCCCCTGGGTTCTGGGAAGAATGTTGTAAAAATAAACAGGAAGTTCTCCACACCTACAAGATGAGGCAGCATCTTTGGGGAATTTCTTCTTCTTTCCCCCTTTCTTCCTATTTTCTTCTCTTCCAATGCAGTTTCCTTGGTTTCAGCACCATGGACAAAACCACAAGTGTCAATTGCGTTATGCATTTCCTTTGTTGGGTTTACTTTGATTTCCTAGGACAGAGGTGGGGATTCAGTTTCTCATATTGGGAACTCCCTTGGAAAATGCTCTTTTGTATAAGGTGGAAAGAAAATTGGCCATAAGAGTTAGGGAATGGGAAGCAGTTACATTCCATTGATCAGCAGGGACATATGATTGCCTTTAACATTATCATTGTGCAACACATTAATATTATGGGAAAAAAAGAAAGAGGAATAATGATGAATACTGTTTTTCCCCCACTAAATCTGGCTATTCACTTTTGGTAATAGCACTAAAAATTTTCCTTTAAGCTTGGGTCTAAAAGCTCATATTTCTCTGTTTTGGGTAATAATTCTGCTTCTTGGTGTATCCTTTAGTAATAAAACCTTAGCTTTTTAGCCAAGGAGTAAGACTGTGTGATTTTTACAGTCAATACAAATCCAGCTTTGTAATAACAGTTATTAATGCCATGTGTTTGACCTGTTTTTTTTTTTTTCTATCGAGTTTACGTTCTTGTTGCTTTGTAGGGGATTTAAGTATATAGTCATTACATTAATAACCCTCTGTTATTTTATATGCTTCAAATATGATACAATTAAATAACAGTCAATACATAAGTTATTGTTCTGGTCCTCAATATGTATCATCTCAATTAATTCTTACAAAAATCCAGTGAAGGAAAGATTAACACAATTCCCATTTAATCTTCAGAAACCAAGGCTCAGAGGAGTTAAGTGAATGTCTCAGTTTCTTGGGATCAGCTGTGGGACTAGGACTGTAACTGGGGATCTCTAGTTTTAGCGACACCTGCGAGGTCATCTATTCTTTTCAAATATCAGCGTCTCAATTTTAACTTGTTTTCCTTGTTGATTAGAAATCCATTAGGATGATGAAATCATGACCAGGAATTTTCTTCTTCGTGTTATTTTCATTTGGGATACTGTTTATGAAGTAGTATTCCTCCTCAAATCACCATGATGTGTTCTTATAGTTTGTTAGCCAGGTTGGCTTCTTGAGCCTTGACCTAACTGGTTGCACAGGGCCCTGGGCTCTGAACGGCTTCTCTCTTGGCTGAGTGATTTGCACTCACTGTCTTAAAATTCTTCATAATTTTTAATCAAATGACCCTGTATTTTTCAAGTCCCACCAATTATGTAGCTGGTCTGTTTATTAGTTTTAGAATTTTAGATTTGTTATTTACTTCTCTAGTCCTCTTAGAGTTTAGCTTACTTATGCTGTGAGATAATCACCAAGAATTGGCTCTACTTTGTGGAGTCAGACAATTGGCTATTCTTCACAGATGTATGATGCCATTCTTAAAATATGCCAAGTCTCCAAATATATTCAACCTATTCCTCCACATTCTTCTTTGTTCCATTTTTCTCTTTTTATCAACAACAAACTATATATTAATTGATGGATTTATTGAAAGTCTTAATATCTTATAGGTGGGTCCAGTGTTTATTCCCCTTTAGTGAAAATGCCTGGGCATGATTTGACAGCTCATTTTACAAGAAATTTCAATGTTTAAGGGAACTTTTTGCTTTGCAGGAGGAAGATCTGAGGCCTCCAGAAGGGAGTGGGTTAAAGTTGAGACCATGTGTAAAGCCAGGTTTCTTGAAGAGGAAGAATGTAGCTAAAGGAGGATAATGGACAGAAGTTTACCCACAACACAAGGAATTTACCCAGAAATTCTTCTGCTGTAGTCTAGGCTTTGAAGGTGCAACTGCAGGCTTGCCCTTCAGAGCATTTTTAATTTGAATTTGCATTTCTTGAGACCTTGGGAACCAACCTAACAATATTTAGAATAAAAAGAGATCAGGATGTCTTTATCTATGGAACACCTTGCTGAAGTAAATATTTTTGAAGGTGCACATCTAGAGATGACATGAAGAGTATTTAACAAGTGGAGTGAAATAATTTATTTAATAGTTATTATTTGAGTCTATAACTGAACAAAAATATACATGTTATAATCTGCTTCCTAGGTCATATAATAAGAGAAAAATTATTCTTAAAATCCGTTTGATATATTTAAAATAATTTGTTGATATAAGGGAATTTTTCCTGTGATACTTTCCTTTTTATTACTGTTTCTAGGTGTAAGGTGCTATTTCTGCCCAAGACTTGATTAGGGAATTGCAACTAATTTATACTCACTTTACCCTTAAATACTGTCACTAGGTGACTTGTAAGTTCAACACCAGAGAATTTCTCTTTCCATGAATGATGCTATTTGTGGAACTGAAAATTTTACCTTTTCTAAAGAATTGTAATACGTTATTCATTTTTTCCTAGTTCTTATAATAGAGTGTGAATATTTTATATGTTCAATATGTTTTTCATTGAAAAATTCAATTATACATATTTCATGATTAATATTTCATTGTGATGTGAATTATTACAATTATAACATTTAATTAAGTGAATGCCACATGTAATTCATTGACTTAATTTCTTATTACTTTTTATTCACCTTTAACCCTAAATCCTTTGAAAACCTCACCTGGACAAGATTAAAGTTTAAATAAATCAAAAGAACCCACATGAATTTCTTTTCATCAAAAGACACATGTTAGAGTATAAAAAAGCAAAGCAAGGTTGGGAGAATATATTTGCCACCTATTTATCTGTCTGACAGAGAATTTATATCTAGCTTCATATTATGTCAGATCAATTAAAAAGTTAGACATTCCAATAGAAAAGTGGGCAAAAAATTCATGAGTAAAACAGTGAGTGAAATAGGGAGCAGATCTAGGGAGCACATGGGATTCTAGGATTTGTAGGTGGAACAGTATTTGAGAAATTTTCTCACCTGCACTACACTTCCCATTGAGGGTTGCTTTCAAAACACTCCAATACATTTTTCATTGTAATATATAATTTATGTATGTAAAGAGTTTTAACATCCTGGTTTAAAATACAAATGATATGCCAAACATCATTACTAATTCTCTGACTCACAAAACAAGTTTTTGAAAAATCGATTTAAGAGAAATAATTTCCTGATATTTAAAGAACTTTAGAAATTAAACTCAACTCTTAATGATATTCATGCAGTTTTTAATATTTGGAGTTTGCACATATGCTTTGGAGAATGTCTGGGGTCCCAGGGTGTTGAATTGAAAATAAGATATGCCAATAAAAATACGGGAAGTATATTGGCTTCATAACCCACAACTAAGGAGTGGCTTACTGTAAAGAAGGAAATTTGTTTTAAATCCTTGGCATTTAACTTGAATAGCAAGAAGAAAGATCATTCACTAACAGGTAGAATATATGGGCAATTTCCCAGCCTATCTCCTCTTTCACTCTTACCTGATTGTTCAGATAAACAGGGAAGGGCGCTTTTTAGGGTTTTACTCACAGGGATTATAAATAGTAGAAAAATATTTGAATTGGTAATTCATGTTGGGATCTCAGCATAGGTTCTACATCTTCCAAAATGTATGCCTAACTTTCTGAAATTCTGCATGTGTTTTTATGAGCCAAAGATCTCTAGCCATGAAAATCCAGAGAGAATACGTCCTCTGGGTGCTGAGGAGAACTGTTGTAAGAATAAACAGTGTAAATTTCCTTTCCTGAAATGTGAGGAAGTAGCTTTGGAGAATTGCTATCTTAAATTCCATTTTTCCCTTCTTCTTATCTTCTCCAATTCCCAAAAATTATGTAGCTGGCCCTGCTTATGAGCTTTTGAATTTTAAATTTTCTATTTACATATCTAGCCCTTTTAGAGATTCACTTACTTATGCTGTGAGATAATCAGCCAGAATTGGCTCTACTTTGTCTCTGTGGAGTCAGACAAACTACCTTTTCTTTCTTACAGATGTGGGATGCCACTCTTAAATGTTCCAACTCCTCATAAATACACTATCTGTTTCTCCACTTTCCATTTTGTTCCAGTACTCTTCTGTTTCTGTGCCAGTAACAAAGTGTATTTTAATTAAACTGACTTCCTTTTTAGCCTTAATATCTTGTAGGTTGGTCTGACCTTTATTCTTCTTCTGTAAAAATGCCTTGAGGAGATGTGGTAGGTCATTTCCTAAGGAGTTTCAGTTTAAACATATTTTTCCCCACACATAGGAAGGACTTAACAGAAGTGGGTGGGTTGAAATTGAATCCCTAGGGTAAATCTAGAATGCTGGAAGAAAAAACAAAGGAGTGAAAAGAAGTCTACCCGCAGACAGAGGGAGATAATAAAGAAGTTCTAGTGCAGGCTAAACTGATTTTTTCAAAAAGATGAAATTGTTGCCCTGAGCTTCAGGGTGCTTCTATTTGCATTTATACCAATTGAGAACTCTCAATTGAGAACTCTTAAAACAAGATTTACCATAAAAATTGATATCAGGGTGGTTATATCTCTGGAGCAAGTAGCTGAAGTAAATATTTCTGATGGTACACATCCAGATGTATCATGAAGAATACTTTACAACCAGTGTAATGGATTAACTTATTTAATATTTATCCTTTTATCCCCTAACTGAACTAAAATAAAACTGTTCCTGGATCATATAATAATGTGTTGAATTTAGAGAATTTTTCATGTGATTTTTGCTTTTCATTAGTGTTTCTACACAAATGGTTGTCTGTTTACTTCAAGACTTTACATAGCAACAAACTTATCAACAACTTTCCTTTGGAATTGATAGCCTTTAGGTCATTTGTGGAGTCCACAAGTAGAGAATTTCTTTTTTAAAAATTTTTTATCTTTTAAAAGGTACTTAGATTACATAAATGTTACACACAAAATATAGGGATTCCCATACACCCCACCTCCCACACCTCCCACAACCTCCCATATAAACATTCTTCATTAGCGTGGCACATTAATTGCAATTGATAAACACATCCTGGGGCTTTGCCATTATGCCATTAAGCATAGAACATACTTTACACTATAGACCACACTCTCTCCTACACAGTTCTGCATGATATATGATGATATAAATTGGCCTATATCTGTCATTGCAATGCCACTCAGGACAATTCCCAAGTCCCCAAAAAGCCCCCGTATTACATCTACTTTTCCCTCTCCCTGCCTCCAGTGGCCACTGGCTCCACATCAATGTTGTAATTTCTTCCATTGCTTGAATCACAGTATGTCTATAGTAGAACACCAATAAGTCCACTCTAGTCCATAGTGCTTCCCCCAATCCTGAAGAGTCTGGGATGGTGGTGTCCACTCCACCTCCAATTGAGAAGGGGCTTATATCCCATGGGGAAGATGGATGGGACTATCCTGTCTGCAGCTGCAGACTCTCCATTCCCTGGGATGGCGGTTATCCATAATCATCTCCCCGCCAGTTGTCCTGGCTGAATCCAGAGCTGTAGAGTAGGAGTTGCAGCTCCACCAAGGTTCCGGGCCCAGCTGGCACATGGAGGGCCCAAAAACTCAAGTCTCTGGATGTACACCTACAAACTCCAGCACCAAGTATAGGTTTGAATAGAAGGAACAGATAAGCCATGTACAGGGAAGACATAGTTGAGTCTAACTCTGTCACTCTCAGGAGCACAAACTCCAAAAAGTAGGGCCCACTGGCAAGGCACCAAACTCCGGAGCTATCTGCCCTGACCATAGGACCTGGGTGCCTCCAGAGCCCTCAAGAGCCCCACTATTTGGGGGTGATATACACTTTGGAAGTCTATGAAATCCAACTGAGATTTGCATAAGTGTTACCTCTGGGATGACCTCCCGACTGACTTACTTTGAAGTCTCTTAGCCATATAAACTCATTTGTCTTTACCTTCCCCGTTTTATTCAAGGTCTTTTTTTCCAGTTGCATTGCCAGTTGGTGCTTGGTAGCAATCCGTCAGTGCCAGGGAAGCTCATCCCTGGAATTCATGTCCCACGCTGGGAGGGAGGTAATGCATTAATATGCACATTTGAGCAACAAGGAGGCTCTCAGGAGGCAACACTTGGGCACCCCATAACAATAGGCTAAGTTTCAATTTCAAGAGCAAAGACACATAAGCCTAGTCATCAATATCAAGGGCCCATCAGTGGATCATCCTCCTTCTACAGTTACTGCCCCTGCACTTGGGGAGCTGTTTCTGCTCCCTTAGAGAATGTAGCAGAACTCTACAGGATGGGAATTCAGTATTCTCTCATTTATTGAGTGATTCTCCACCTACTGTGACAATGCCCCATGAACATTTGAACATTTTTTTATACCTTATATGAATGATCAAGTGAACTTCCTCCCATGCATCTTCCATCCCTGACACCCCAAACCAACGATCCTCCCCCACCCCAGTTCTAACCCTTTTGTGATCCAAAGCTTCTTCAAAGATGAAGCCATTACAAGAGCCAAGTACAATTAATAAGAAAATGAAATAATAATGATAAGTTTAAATGTAAGAGATAAAATACACAAAATTTTTAAAAAACTAAAAATAAAATAAAATGAAAAGATTGGGATATTTAAAAAATGAAAAATAGAAAAAAAAATTTTTTTTTCATTTTGCCTTTCATCACTGCCATATCTGGTGTCCAGTCTGTACCATGGCACCTCCTCCCTCTCATACCCCAGTGTCTCAGTATTTTTTCATTTTGTTTTCAAAGAAGTTTTAGGTCTCAGCAAAGTCATACACAGAATATAGGAGACTCTCGCATACCCAACATCCTGCCCTTTTCCTCTTTCCCATATTAATACCTTTTTATATGTGGATGGTAGCGTCATTATAACTGATATACAAATAGTGAAACATAGCTATTAAACATTGCCAATGGTCTACAATATTGTTTATATTTTAGACTGTACACTTTTATAAATTTGGATGATATTTACCATGTCCCGTGTCCATCACTGTAAGGTAATGCAGAACATTTCCCCTGACCACTGAATACCCCCTGTTTGATCTATTCCAGTCCTCCCTCCCCATCCCCCCAGGGCTCATGGCGACCTCCTGGCTTGACTCGTTGGATGACAAGATTCATAGTTACATGCAACAAAAGTGAGGTCTTGACACACTGGTTTTTCCTCCTCTATTAGGAACTGCCCTTGCTCTCGAGAGACTTCCACCTCTCTATTTCTGAACAAATCAGTCCTCCTGAAGATGGGAGTCCAACTCCTTGCTGCTAATTATGTGGGTCTCCACCCTCTGATACAACACATTATTACAGAATGAACACTCATACACTCCCTAGAAGCCTGCTCCCGGTGTGCCCTGTCCCGAATGCCCCCCAACCAACACCCTAAACCAGTGACCCTTCCTTGTCATATTGCCATAGGAGCAATCCCAACTCTGTACTTTCAACCTCATACTAGCAAATCCCCAGTGTTCACCTGGTCCCTTTCACAACCCAGTATTCTGGACCTTCTAACCCACGCTTCCCAATCTACCCACCTGTCAACACTTCACCACCCAACCCTTCCTGTCCTATCCCTTCAATATGCAACTACACTCTATCACCTTACCATGGTTTATGTCCATATGGGTGATGGCTCACAACTTTCTCTTCTCTTACTATTACTTGTAAACCTATCTTCCAGACAATAGCTCTCTGAGACTACTCAGTTTCCTTAATTCATTCAGTGAGGTCATGTACTGTTCACCCTTCAATGCCTGGCTTATTTCAGTCAACATATGGTCTTCAAGATTCATCCATGTTATCCTGTGTGTTAGCACCTTATTCCTTATTACAGCTGAGTAATATTTCATTGTATGTATGTACCACATTTTGTTTATCCATTCATCTGTTGATGGGCACCTGGGTTGATTCCAACTTTTGGCAATAGTGAACAATGCTGCTATGAACATTGGTGTGCATATGTCTGTTTGTGTCTTTGCTTTCAATTCTTTTGGCTATATACCCAGCAGTGGAATTGCTGGATCAAAGGGAAATTCTATAGTTAGTTTTTTGAGGAACCACCAAACTGTCCTCCACAGTGGCTGGACCATTCTACATTCCCATGAGCAGTGGATGAGGGCTCCCATTCCTCCACATCTTCTCCAACACTTATAGTCTGCTATTTTTCAATAGCCACCATCCTAATGAGTGTAAGATGCCATCTCATTGTAGTTTTGATTTGCATTTCCATAATAGCCAGCGATGTTCTGCATCTTTTCATGTGCTTTTTAGCCACTTGTATTTCTTCTTTGAAGAAGTGTTTTTTCAGGTCACTTGCCCACTTTTTAAATGTGGTGTTTGTCTTTTTATTTTTGAGGTGTAGGATTTCTTTATATATGCAGGATATTAGTCTACTATCAGATATATGTTTGCCAAATACTTTCTCCCATTGAGTAGGCTATCTTTTTGCTTTCTTGATAACATCCTCTGAGGTGCAAAACTTTTTAATTTTGAGGAGATCCCATTTATCTATTTTTTCTTTTGCTGCTCGTGCTTTGGGTGTGAAGTTCATGAAACCATTTCCTATTACAATTCCCTGTAGATGCTTCCCTACATTACCTTCCAAGGTCTTTAAGGTCTTGGCTCTTATGTTTAGATCTTTGATCCACTTTGAGTTGATTTTTGTATAAGGTGTGACATGGTTTTCCTTTCTCATTCTTTTGGGTATGGATATCCAGTTCTCCAAGCACCATTTGTTGAAGAGGCCATTCTCTCCCAACTGAGTGGGCTTGGTGGCCTTGTCGAATAGTAGATGACTGTTTATGTGAGGATCTATATCAGAACTCTCAAATGGGTTCCATTGGTTGGTATATCTATCCTTGTGCCAATACCATGCAGTTTTGACCACTGTAGCTTTGTAGTATGTTTTAAAGTCAGGTAGTGTGATAACTCCAATTTCATTTATCTTTTTCAGTATGTCCTTGGTGATTTGGGGCCTGTTACCCTTCCAAATAAATTTTGTAGTTAGTTTTTCTAATTCATTAAAAAACACTGTGCTGATTTTTATTGGGATTGCATTAAATCTGTGGATTATTTTGTGTAGGATAGACTTCTTAATGATGTTTAGTCTTCTTATCCATGAACAGGGAACATTCTTCTATTTATTTAAGTCTTCTTTGATTACCTTTAACAGTGTTGTGTAGTTTTCTGTATTATAAGTCCTTTACATCTTTAGTTAAATTTATTCCTAGGTATTTGATTCTTTTAGTTACTATTGCAAAGGGTATTTTCTTTCTTGATTTCTTCCTCAGATTGCTTGCTATCGATGTACAGAAATGCTACTGATTTTTGAGCATTGTTCATATAGCCTGTGACTTTACTGAACTCACTTATAAGTTCTAGAAGCTTTTTTGTAGATTTCTCAGGGCTCTCTATGTATAGGAGCATATCATCTGCAAATAGTGAAATTTTTACTTCTTCTTTTCCACTTTGGATGCCTTTGATATCTTTTTCTTGCTTCAGTTCTCCATCAAGAACCTCTAAGACAATGTTAAGTAGGAGCAGTGATAGTGGGCATCCTTGTCTTGTTCCCAATCTTAGAGGGAAAGCTTTTAGAATTTCACCATTGAAGATGATGTTAGCTGTGGCTTTTTCATATTTATCCTTTATCATGTTTAGAAAGTTTCCTTCTATTCACGTTTCTTGTAGTGTTTTTTTTTTTTTT
>JAQZBX010026708.1:0-13529 GCA_029593785.1 Cabassous unicinctus | reverse complement strand
TAGTTGAGGATTTTAGCATCTAGGTTCATTAGAGAGATTGGTCTGTAATTTTCCTTTATTGTGTCATCCTTCTTTGTCTTTGGTATTAGGGTAATATTGGCATCATAGAATGAATTAGGCAGTGTTCCTTCTACTTCTATTTTTTTTGAAGAGTTCAAGCAGGATTGGTGTTAGTTCTTTCTGTAATTGTTGGTAGAAGTCACCTTTGCAGCCATCCTGTCCTGGGCCTTCTTAGTTCAGAGGTTTTTGATGACTGACTGATTCTATCTCTTTACTTGTAATAACTTTTGCACCTTTACTTGTCTGTTGAGTTCATCAATTTTTTCTATTGTCAATGTAGGCTGCTTGGGAGTATCTAGGAACTTGTCCATTTCCTCTAAATTATCCTTCTTGTTGTCATATAATTTTTCAAACTATCCTCTTATGATACTCTTTATTTCTGTGGGGTCAGTGGCGATATCCCCTTCTTAATTTCTTATTTTGTGTATTTGCATCATCCCTCCTTTTTTCTTTGTTAGTGTGGCTAATGTTTTGTCAATTTTATTGATCCTCTTGAAGAACCAGCTTCTGGTTTTGTTTATTTTTTCTAGTGCTTTCTTATTTTCTATTTCATTTAGTTCTGCTTTAATCTTTGTCTTTTCCTTCTTTCTATTTCCTTTGGGGTTAATTTATTGTTGCTTTTCTAATTAGGCCAGGTGTGCAGTTAGGTCTTCTATTTTAGCTTTTTCTTCTTTTTTGATATATGCATTTATGTCTATGAATTTCCCTCTCAGTACAGCTTTTGCTACATCCCATATGTTTTGATAGATTGTGTTGTCATTTTCCTTAGTTTCAAGGTAGTTACTGATTTCTTTTGAGGTTTCCTCCTTGACCCACTGTTTGTCTAAGAGTGTGTTGTTTAACTTCCTTATCTTTGTGCCTAATCTAGTTCTCTGGCCCCTAGTAATTTCTAATTTCATTCCATTGTGGTCAAAGAAATTACTTTGTATAATCTTAATCTTTCCGAATTCATTGAGATTTTTTCTGTGGCCTAGCATGTGGTCTTTCTTGGAGTATGATCCATATGAAGTCGAGAGAATGTATATCCTGCTATATTTGGCTATACTATCCTGCTTATGTCTATTAGATCCAGATCTTCTAATGTATTAATTAAAGTCTTTCTTTCTTTATTGATTCTCTGTCGAGATGTTCTGTCTAATGGTGATAATGGTGTATTAAAGTCCCCCAGTATAATTGTAGAGGTATCTGTGTCTCCACTTAGTGTATCCAGTGTTTGCCTCATGTATTTTGAGGCACCCCTGTTAGGTGCATAAATGTTTATGCTTGTTCTTTCTTCTTGAAAGATTACCCCTTTCACTAATATATAGTGCCTATCTTTGTCTCTTAAAATAGTTTTGCATTTAAAGTCTATTTTGTCTGATATTAACATAGCTACTTCCACCCTTTTTTGGTTATTGTTTGCTGGTAAGATTGTTTTCCAGCCATTCACTTTCAGCCTCCTTGAATCCCTGTATCTAACATGGGTTTCTTGTAGACAACATACGATAGTTCATATTTTCTTATCCATTCTGCCGATCTGTGTTTCTTGACTGGTGAGTCTAATCCATTAACATTTAGTATTATTACTCTCAAGGAATTACTTACATTAGCCATATTTTCTTTGGGTTTATGTATTTCATATGTAGTTTTTATTTCTCTTTTTGTCTTTTTAATTGGTCTTACACTCTCCTCCAACTCTCTCTCTCTTATTTTTTCTTTTCAACCTGCAGAACTCCCTTTAGTATATCTTGAAGGGTAAGTTTCTTATTGGCATACTCTCTTAATTTCTGTTTATATGAGAATATTTTGAACTCTCCATCATTTTTTGAAAGCCAGCTTTCTTGATAGAGAATTCTTGGCTGGAAGTTTTTTTCTTTAATACCTTGACTATGTCATTCCACTGTCTTCTTGCTTCCATGGTTTCAGATGAGATATCAGCACTTAATCTTACTGAGCTTCCCTTATATTTGATGGTTCTCTTTTCTCTTGCTGCCTTCAGTAATTTCTCTTTATCTTGAGCAGTGTCTTGAGCATTAGACTGAAGAGAATTTTTTTCACATGATGATACTATTCCTGGAATTTAAAAATTTA
Organism: Cabassous unicinctus; assembly: GCA_029593785.1. Taxonomy (NCBI): domain Eukaryota; kingdom Metazoa; phylum Chordata; class Mammalia; order Cingulata; family Chlamyphoridae; genus Cabassous; species Cabassous unicinctus. Next base: position 11,399 of record JAQZBX010026708.1, on the reverse strand, counting down.
GTACCCTTTGCTAAACTGGAATAAATCCATTGATTTTATTCTGGTTCTTAATATTGAGTCAGAAATTTTTATATATTCAATATGTTTGTATATTAAGCAGTAACAAATTAGTGAGGTGAAATGCCACATGTAATTATGTATCTTAATTTCTTATAAAGGTTTGTTCATTTTTAATCCTTAAAACTTTAATGACCTCATTTGGATCACTTTTAGGATTAAAACAAAATCAAAAGAATTTCCATACATCAAAGCACAACCAAGGGGATAAAAAGTCAAAATAGGAGTGGGAGAATATATTTGCCATCTATCTATCAGTCTGGCTGAGAATTTATAACTAGTGCTTAATAGAAGTAAATACTCCAATGTGACCCAACTACATGCCCACTAAAGTGAAATGCATAAAATGAAACAGTTGACTATCCAAATCCCCATAATTGCATAATGTGCCCCATATTTCCAGTAATTAATTTAATCAATATGGAAAAAGAGTAAGGATGTAGTAAATGAATTTATAAGTAAACCAAGGAAACACGGACCAAGATGTAGCTCAAGTGGTTGAGCATCTGCTTTATATGTATGAGGTCCCAGGCTCAATCCCTGGTATCTCCTAAAAATAGACAAATGAAAAAACCACTCTCACTGGGGAGCAGATATAGATCAGTTGTTGAACACCTGCTTCCCATGTATGAGTTCCTGGGTTCAATCTCTGGTACCTACTAAAAAAAATCAGAGTCATATTAATACTGATGAATTTGAGTGTATAAAATTAAAATGCCATTCTTGGCCCTTTTTCTAACTTGTTGTACGTGATGCTGCTCTCTCCATCCCTTGTCTGCTTTTCCTCCAAAGATGCTGTCCCCCAGCACAGACCTTCCTCTGCAGTTCAGACTCTTGTGTGCCAACTGCTTGCTCCCCTTGGATATATCATTTCACCTGACTAAGAATTAATTCTGGTCATTCCCCTGAAAGACCTGCTCCACATAAAGCCTTCCTTTGATAGTAAAAATAATGGGCTTCCAAGGATGATGACGTCCTGATCCCCAGAACCTGTAAATATGTCACCTTACATGGCAAAAATATCTGTGCAGCTGTGAAGAGAGTATGCATCTTAAGACGGTGAGATTATCCCAGTTTATTGTGTTGGTCCAAATTGTCCTCAAAAGTGGAGAAACTGTCACTGTGCAGTCAGAGAGTTGGAATGCAACAATGACACAGCCTGCTGTTCTTGGCTTTGGACATGGAGGACAGGGCCCTCTAGCAAAGGATTGCTTCTAGAAGCTGTTAGCCTTCAGTTCATAGGCAGCAAGAAAATGGGGGCCTCAGTTTTGCAACCACAATAACCCAAATGAGCAGAAAATTTTTATTCCCCTAGAGCCTCCAGAAAGGACAGCAGCTACAACACTTTGATTTAAGGCTTTGGAGACTTATTTCAGATGTCAGAACTGTAAAATAGTAAATATGTATTGCTTTAAGCCAGTAAATATGTGGTAATCTGATATGGCAGTAGTGGAAACCTGACGCCCTTCTTCAAGTCCCTGTTTGGCAATTGCGTCTCTCATTCAAAAGCATTGTTCTAGAGTTTGACTCAGTTGTGGTTTCCTTACACATGGCTCTTCTGTCATTTTATCTGAACCTATAATTAGTACGTGAATTGGTAGATGTATGTCTGAGAGACTTATATCTTTGGGCGTCTCATATGCCAGCTGGGCCTTAAATCTCAACAGAGTTGTAACACCTACACTCCAGTTTATTGGTCTCACCGAGGACAGCTAAAATGGAGGTGATGATGGATAACTACCATACCAAGGAAGCGAGAGTCTACAACTGCAAGCAAGAGAGTCCCATCCATCGGCCTTATGAGATCACAGGCCCCACTCAATTAGAGGTGGAATGGACATCACCATCCCAGAATCCTCAGGATTGGGGAATGAACTATGGGCTGAAGTAGACTTTGTGGTATTCTCCTATAGACTTATTGTGATTCTAGCAGTGGAAGAAATTATATCATTCATGTGGAGGCAGTGGCCACTGGAGGTTCTGAGGGCAGGGAGAGGGAAAAAACAGGTGTAATATAGGAGGATTTTTGGGACATGGGAATTGTCCTGAATGACATTGTAACGACAGATACTTGCCATAATCTACAGAATTGGGTGGGAGAGAGTGTAAACTACAATGTAAACTTTAATCCAAGCTTAGTGGCAATGCTCCAAAACCTGATTATCAATTATAATGAATATTCTTCACTTATGAAGGATGTTCTTAATGTGGGAAAATGTATGAGGTGTGGGGAGTGGACCATATGGGAATCCCTTACATTTTTTAATGTGACATTTGTATAATCTAATTATTTTCAAAAAAATAAAAACATTTTTAAAAATCATTGCTCTTTCTTTTTCTCACACTTCCCATAAGTGTCACCAGGAAATGATTCTTATTTCATCATCTAAAATATCCTGAGTACAACAAGTGATGATGGCTCCCTCCCTTGATATGAGTCATCAACTCTCACCTGAATGATTGCAGTAGTCTCTTAATTGAGCTAACCTTTTCCTATTATAGACTATTGCCACCACAATAGCTAGAGTAATCCTTTCAAAATACAAATCAGATCATGACACTTTCCTGAAAACCCAGATATGCCTTAACCAAAATCAATATTTCTTGCAATGGCCTTTAAAGCAAAACACAACCTGGAAGCCCATTGCCTCTTACTGCCTGTCCTCTGACTATCTTGTCCTTCACTCTGAAATAGCTTCAGCTTCCTTGCTCTTCTTCATCCCCAGCAGTCATGCCCTAACCTCAGCCACTTTGCTCTAGCGCTTCCTCTCCCTTAATAACCTGTCCACTTCCAAGTCTTTGCTCAATGTCATCTTTTCAGTGAAGCTTATTTGGAATTTGCATTTATACCCATAGAGAACTCTTGGAACTCTCAAAAAAAATGACTGTTTTTCCTTTAAATGTGGGACATTTACAGCCATTATTTAAAAAATATTCTTTCAGCTCCTTGTTTGCTCTTATCTCCTTCTGGGACTCCCATTATATGTATTTTGGTATGTTTGATGATGTTCCACAGATCTACAGCTTTTTTTTTTTCATTCTTTTCACTTTCTCTTCATTAGATTGTATAATCTTAATTGACCTATCTTCAAATTCACTCATTGTTTCTTTTGCTTGTTCAGATCTGCTATTGAATTTCTTTGGTGAAAATATGATTTCAGCCACTGCATCTTTCAAATCCAGAATATTTATTTGTTTCCATTTTTATAATGTTTATCTCTTCATTGATATTCTCTATTATGTAAGATATTATTCTCACAATCTTGTACTTTTTAAACAAAGTTTCTTTTAGGTTTTGGAACATATTTTTTATGTAGTTTTGAAAACTTTCTCTATTAAAAGGTGGCATCTATTCCTTTCTTGGGCAGTTTCTATTTTGTTTTCTATGCTTGGGTCATATGTTCCTGCTTCTTTACATGTCTTGCAATTTTTTGTTGAAAACTGGAACTTTTAGGCAGTGTATTGTAACAGTTCAGCAGATCCTTTACCTTCTCTCTCTCTCTCCAGGACTGGCTTTTTTTGATGCTTTCTTATTTATTAGTTTTGTGAATTGGTAAGGATGTTTTAGTGAACTCTATTTTGTCCCAGATGTCAAACCTTTTGTGTCCCTTCTTTGAGGGTGGAGGCTTGGGTATGCCCACAGTGAGCCTTGCTTCATGGTTTTGGCATGGCTCTCTTTGACTTTCTCTTTCCCTGACCTTTCTGTTAAGTTGCCCAGCTTATTTAGTATACAACTCCCCTACTAGTTTTCTTTAAAGACTGGCTGATTGCTCTATGATTTTTACAATGCTTGGAGTCATAAATTGCTCAGCATGTTGTCTAATTAAATTCAGTCATGGGTAGTATTTGAGACAAATCTTTGAGATGTTTTGACCTCAAGGAATTCCCCTTATGTGCATAATTTCTTAATTTTCTTAATTTTCTCTGGTGAACTTGTTGTCTATGGCTTTGCTTATTTCTATGAGTACCTATGTTTTCAAGAGCACCCTTAGGCTTTAACCTAACACACTCTCCTTCAAACAAAATCAGATCTTTGAGGAAAGCTTCAGAGCTCTCTTTTCCTAAGGATAGCCTCTCCCTGGGCCAACTCTGAGATACTACTCCAGGCCCTCTAAGGGGCAGTAGCCTCTTATATTCTCTCTCGGCTAGAACCTCTACAATACGTATCATTTGAAGTGAGGGTATTCTTGAGGTTCTCTACCTGGGGTTTCTCAACCTTGCAAGTCACACTCACCAGGAATTTAGCTTCTTCAATGTGGAGATGGAGGTAATGAGAGATGTTGATGGCGAGATCAACCTGGTTGAATTAAGGGAGCATGATTCGGAGCTGAGGTAAGAGGGAACTTGTCTTCTTGGTCACACCCAAATGTAGTTGAGCTTCCATCAAGTTGAGTTGGGAGGAGACAAGGATAAAGATGGAGGTGGAAAGGAGTGGGCCACGCAATCTGGTTCTTACCACGTTTTAGTGGATGTTCTTGAATCAATGTTTCTTCATTTGCTGTATGTCTTTATGAACATTTCTGGGGACTGTAAGTTTTGTTTTTACATAGTTTTCTTCAGTTATACTTTTTTGGTTAAGAAGTGGGTCTGCAGAATTCCTCACATCGTCATCTTGTAAGTGGAACTTGTTCTGACTCATTTTCATGAATTCCCTCATATAATTCTTACAAAACCTTTTTGATCTTTATAAAATTTTTTCCCTATACTTATTGATATAATCATGTATAGTTTTATTCCAGTGAACTATGGCAGAAAAGAGCCAAAAATAAAGTAACATTGGGAGGCTATTTTCACAATTCAGTCTACAATAGATTTTTACAAAAATTAATTCCTGTTAAAGATTAGTGCACAATAAATATTGCAATATGTCAGGAAAAAATCCATCATGAATCTATATGATCAGATATAGTAATAGACTATAATCTTTAGTATTTGATATAAAAGAATCTGGAAGCAACTAAAATGGTTAATATAATTAAAGGGATAAAATGAGGATTAGAAACCACAAGAAAGACAAAGACATTAAGGAAAAAAAGCATATTTGAAAAATAACCAAGACAAACTTGTATAAGTGCAGCCTGGTTGTTGAAATAAAAATCTTGATGAATTAGTCAAATTGCTAATTGAATAAAGCTAAAGAGAAAAATATGAATGTGGAAATTGGATAGGAGGTTAAAAAAATCAAAATGTGGTACTGGACAATCAACAGGTTGAGGATAAGAAAGAGATGTTAAGTGACATTGGAGAAGAGATTGAGAGATTCCCATGACATCCAATAGGAAATGGATCCAGAAGAAGAAAACAGGGAGAATGAGAGAGAGGCTGTATTCAAGGAGATAACTGCTGAAAACTTTTCAGAACTGAGTAAAAGCACAATATATTGTTTAAGTGGAAGACTCTACAGCCACATTGTGTAGGTTTGTAGTGCATCTTTGTCAATTACGGTCTCCAAATGTTGGCCACATTACATCTGTATGTGGTATTTCCTCATATATAACATAAAGATGAGGGTTGTTAAAATGTTTAAATGAGTTAATATGTGTATGTTACTTAAAATAGTGTCTGGCATGAAGAATGAACCATATATGTTTTTAAAGAAAATGAAAAGCATGAGTCTTCAGTTGAAGTGTCATTATGACAAGTCCATGTTGTAGCTAATCTCATTGAGCCATGCCACCCAGTTTTGATGCCCTGAGAGGTCCTTTTCCTTGAATGTAAGTGGAAATCTGATGTTTTTGACAAATGGAAAGAAGCAGAAAGGATATTCTGAGATTTCTAAGGCTAGGTCTTAAGAAACTTGCAACCTCTGCTTTGGACTCTTGAACTACTCCCTCCTTGACTGCTCCTAAGAAACAAGTATGAATTTGCCAAATCAATGGCCATTTACAATCTATCTGAAGCCTTGTTTATTTTTTCTGGCCATGATGTTATGTCCAGTATGGTAGCTGTGATCAGAAATACTCATTGGTTGAACTTTGATATTCTGCAGTCATTACCCAAGGTCATCTGATTTCTGTAGTTGACCACCAGTCTTAAGCTATTTACGGGTGGCACTAATGTTGGCAATCTCTCTTAGAGTGTGATAGTGTTTTTTAATTTAATTTCCTGTATATGGAAGATTTTCAAAGGCTTCCCCATGGATTTCCTCAGTATCAAAGCTCATTTCCCATTTCTTCAGACCTAACGTAGGGCTTCCCCTAAGTGCGAAGTATGTCAGTCCCAATAGCACAACTAGTAGCTGGGGAAATCTTTATTGGGTGTGTCTGCTGTACCAAAAGAGCCACTGTAAGCCAGACTGATCCAAGACTCCATTTATTAGGTGACCTCTACAAACCCACTCTAACAGGTGAGCCATGTTGATGTTTTGTTTTTTTGGAGTATCAATGTCAACCAGACCATGTGTCCAATAGTACTTAAAATACCCAGGTATTCCCCCTTCCACAGTGTAAATTTTTGGTCTACCACAATCAATGTAAAGTGGAGATGGTATAGCTCAGTGCTTGAGTACATGCTTCACCTGTATGAGGTTCAATCGCCCCTACCTCCTTAAAAAAATGACTGTAGAAATTTTGAAGAGTTAGTTCAACAATTGAAAACAACTTTTCTTTCTCTTGTCTGTGTGTCTGTCTCTAATGCTGACACCCCACCATCCTTCCAGGGCCAGCAGCCACTTATAAGACTTAGAAGTGAGGAACATAACAACATTTATCTCTTAACTTTAGAAATACCTCAGCAACTATGGATTAAAACTTTCAGTTAGTATGAGTTTTGTGCCAGGAAAGAAAAACCAAACATTTTTAATGAATTCATATTTCACCTGTTATACATCAAATTACATTATAATCTGTCAAAAGGGATAGAAATATGGAAACAAAACCAAAAAGTAGAAAGTACTTTGAAAGTCATAATTTTCATTGACCAAAGACTGAGAGGGAAACTAATATACTATGAGATAGAAAGGAATATTTTTTCAGTCTGCCTACACTTTTAATATTCCAAAGTAATCGTGTTTGTTTAGGGTATTTCTTTGGTGTGGAGATGGAGGTGCTAGATCTCTCTGGTGAAATATTGATTACTTTATTTCTTTTAATTAATGATTACTATGTCATTGGATTTAATTAATTTTTGTCCTCCTGCATGGAGGACAATAACCATGACATGTCTCTTAAAAATTCTCTTTAATGAATATGTGGGTTATCATTTTTTTTCTCAGTTGAGTTACCATTACCTTAAGTTAAACTTTACAAAACATAATATTAATAATAATGAAAATAGTATTTTTAACATTCCCATTAAAAAGTGTTAGGAAAAGGGATAACACAGATAAACAGTATTAAATATTGACCACATAGGCAGCATAGTCATATTTCACAGAACACATTAGATTATATAACAAACAATTACATTCACTGATTTCACAAAATGAATTTAGCATTACAGTTCCATGTCTAGTGTCCAGTCTGTTCACCTTTTCCTTATAACACCTAGGAATGCTAGACGTTCCTATTCATCTTTTCTGTATCCAATTTTGTCTTGACTACACATTTTAATCAATTTGAGAGTCAGTATGCATTGACATTTCAAGTATCTCATGCCTGATTATTTCTTCTTCAGAAGAGTTCTCTATGTTCACTCATCTCAGAGCTTCCTTCTAATCGCCCTGCTCAAGATCCCTTCCACTTCCCTGTTCCTCAAGGTGTAGTTCAGTGGGTTTAGGACAGGAGTGACCACACTGTACGTGATGGCAATGACCACATCCTGGTCCTTGGAGCTGCTTGAAGCAGGACAAATGTAGGTGAAGAGAACAGGAGCATAGAAAAGAATAACTACCATGAAGTGGGAGGCACAAGTGGACAGTGTTTTCTGAAGCATTCTGCAAGAATTAGTCGTGAAGAAGAGATGGGTGAGAATGTAGAAATAGGAAAGAAGTGTCAGAAAGAAGGGGCCCTTGCCAATGGTGCCTGTGACAGTATTAATCAGCCACTGGTTGAGGTCAATGTTCCCACAGGTCAGTTCCAGCAATGCCTTAACATCACAGAAGAAGTGATGGATATGGTTGAAACCACAGAAGTTCAAGCGAGAGGTCATTATGGAGTGCAGCAGGGCATGGAAGAAACCAATGACCCAGACTGTGCTGACCATCTGGATGCAGAGCTGATGATTCATGATGACAGTGTAATGAAGTGGTTTGCACATAGCAACAAAGTGTTCCAGGGCCATCACGCCCAATAACGTGGCCTCTGTGCTTCCCAGGAAATGGAAGAAATGCAGCTGGCTTATGCATCGCAAGAAAGAAATTGTGTTGTGTGAAGAGACTAAGTTCTCCAGCATCTTTGGCAGTGTCACCATGGAGTAGTAGATATCTAGGCATGAGAGGTTTCCCAGGAAGATGTACATAGGAGAATGGAGTCTTTGGTCAGAGATGACAATCTCAGGATGGCCCCATTCCCAGCCACATTGCCAATGTAGATGGTGAGGAAAACCACAAAGAGAAGAGGCTGCAGCTCTTGGATGTCTGTTACTCCCAAGAGGAAAAATTTAGTGACTGAGGTTTGATTCAGTATCACTAGAAGTAAAGCCAAAATAACATAACTATCACTATGGATGGTCAAATCCTTCCAGCACAGTATTTTTTCCCCAAGCAAAAATTTTTGAGGAGACTATGGTTGTTTTAAATGAACCTAAATACAGAACTTTTACAGTTCATTTCCATTAGACTGTTAGACATTAAGGCTACCCATATAAAGGCAGTGAGATGGCCTTTTCTTAGTAGGATTCTCATTATATTTTCCTTTTTCTCATGTACCCTCGTGGTCAATCTACAAACTTCTGTCTCAGAACATTTATGTCCTGATACTTTTCTTTCATCATCTTCTATCAGTTGTACAGTAACATTTCAAAGTACTCTACAGGGTGACATTTTTAAGTTCTCTAACACAGGTATCAAGAAGCCAAATAAAAGCCCACTTGAATGATTTTCACTTAAGGAAATTTGACAGTGTTGAACTAATTACAACCACAAAGTATACAAAGAAATTTGAAAAAGCCTTTTAAATCAGTGATAGCTTTACCTCATCTTATAAGGTAAATGGGATTTGAAGTGTTTTCTTTCAGAACCCTTCATGATCTTATGCCATCACAGGGCCCTAAGTGGGGTAGGAAATGATTTTGCATTATTAAGATATTTGAAATTTTATCAGTGCCACATCTGTTGATAAGCTTAATTTCCTCTTATAATCTGGGCCCTATATTTTCTTAAAACAGGATCCCGCATCCCTGGATCCATGGGTAAGAAGATTCTTCCTTTGATTGAATTATGGGTTACTCCCTTAGATCACACAATACTGACTTCTCCTTGAGCCATCTGTGACTTCAACCCCCATAAAATTCTATATTCCTTTTTGGTCAATTTCCTTAAATCCCATTTTACTTTTGCCTTAAATAAAACCTCTCTTCAGAAATTGATGGGTAATCTACCTGAAGTGAAATAGAATTTCTTCACCTGTAGTTTCATTAACAGGACACTGACAGTCACGTTGGCTTCCTTCACCTCAGAAATCTGTCTGCCTCACATCAGCTCCCTCCTAACTCCATAGAAATTTACAGTTTTTCTCGTTTGAAAAAATGTTTTCTTCCTTGCCCTTACTTTCCATCAAAACACATTCACATTTCCTAGAAAAGGAATGCATTAATTTTCTTTGCCTTTCCTGAGGTGAAATAATATTGTTTTCTCTACTTATGTTAAACTATTGATGAATTGGAAGATAATTGTAATGTAATAACAACAATATTTTACAAAATTTGGGCTGTTTACAGTAAGTCAGAAAATCCTTTGAATCTAGTTTTCCACATTATTTGCAAAGTACTGGGCATTATCTCCTTTAGGTACATTGACAAAAGCAAATATACCTTGTGATATAGTTCTCTCTTTTTCCTTTTTATTTCAAGATGTAGAACATTTGTTTTGAGAGGGAAGAAGCAAGGTTATGTGAGAACCTTATAGGAGTGGGAGGCAGTGAGAGAAGAATAGGAACTTTAAGGAAATATGAAGAGCAATGAGGACACTGGTGAGTTTCTACAAAAGGGGAATCATTCAAGGCTTAAGAAATCTATGAGCTGAGAAGAAAATATTTGAGATGACTAGAGTAAAAAGTGAATGAATTAGAGATCACTTTTAGGGAACCCCTCGGTTTTTAAGTTTTATAAGTGGTCAACATTTTGAGAAATTATCTAATCTCTATTAAACTTCAATTAAGGGTTGCTTTCAAAACATTCAAATAGTTTTTTCTATAGCCTTGCTCCTGTTGTGTACTTACTGAATTTTGCCATCGCTGTTTAAAAACATGATATGAAAATGTCGTTTTGATTCTCTGTACTACAAAACAGAATTATATAAAAATCTATTGAGGAAAAAAAAACTTCTGAAATTTTAAAGAAAACTAGAAATAATTCCCCTTAGTACTAAACACTGCAATTTAAATATTTAGAGATTACAGATTTTCTTTGGTGATTGTCTAGAGATCAGGCTTGATGAATTGAGAATGAGATATGGCAATAAAACTATAGGAAGTAAAGTGGCTTTATAACCAACAACCACAAAGTGATGTCCACTCTAAGATAGGAAATTGACTTTAAATTCTGGGCATTTAACTTTAATAATCACAAGAAGATGGATCACTCACTAACAGGTAGAATGTATGGGCAACTTTCTAGCCTGTGTCCTAGATTATTCTTACCTATTTGAGTGTTCAGATTCACAGGCAAGAAAGTTTTCAGGTCTACACTTTCATAGAATAACATTTGAAGTGATAATTCATGTTGGGATTGCAGGATAAATTATTTCTCTTCCAAAACATATTCCTACTTTTCTGAAATTCTGTATGCCTTTTTATTAGCCACAGATTTCTAGCCCTAAAAATCCGGAGAGAATATGTCCCCTGAGTGCTGAGACTTGTAAAAATAAACAGGGTATTTTTACACACCTGTAATGTGAGGAAATAGCTTTGGGGATTTCCTATCTTAAATTGCGTTAACCCCCCATTCTTCCCATTTTCTTCTTTTGGAATGCTTGGCCTTTTGTTTCAGGACCATGGACAGAAACACAACCCTCAATTGCCTTAGGTGATTTTCTTCTTATATCCTGGGCCAGAGGACTAGATTCACTTCTCACTTGGGGGTTCCCTTGGAAAATAATCTTTGGTTTGTAAAGTGGAAAGAAAGTTGGCAATAAGATTTAGGGAATGTGCTCCAGTCACAGCCCAGTGATTTAGACAAGCAGTTTATTATATTTAATATTCTTTTTTTTTTTTTTACTTTGATTTTCTGGAAACCAGAGAAAGAGG
>JAQZBX010026707.1:0-28801 GCA_029593785.1 Cabassous unicinctus | reverse complement strand
ATTTTCACCTCCCTCGCTTTATGACAAGTTGACTTGTAATTTTTACAATTCTTCCTCTACAGAGAACATGTTTTTTTAAAAGAGATTTTTCTCTGTGTTTGGTTTTTAGAAGCTTGAGCATGATATGGTAGAGTATGGTTTTATTTGTTGTTTATGTGTTCGTTTGTTTTATTCTGGTTGATGTTCTTTGAACTACTTGTAACTGTGATTTCTAACATTATTACTTAAAATTACTATCACTTCAAATCATTTTTTTCTGTTACATTTTCTCTTTCTTCTCATTCTCATATTATTATTACTCTTATGTTACACATTTTAATATTGCTCCACATTTCTTGGAAGCTTCTTCTTTCTTTCTTTTTTTTTTTTTTTGCTCTTTACATTTCATTTTCTGTTGATTTCATTGAACTATCTTCATGCTCACTGATTCTTTCCTAGGTTGTGTTGAGTCTTCTTATGAGTTCTTAAAAGTATTCTTTATTTCTGTTGCTGTGATCTTCTTTCTAGCATTTCCTTTTGATTCTGTCTTAATTTCTATCTCTCTGCTTCCATCACTCTTCTGTTTTTTCATATTGTCTACTCTTTCCATTAGCACCCTCAACATACTACCACTAATAATATAAAATTCCTTGGCTGTTCATTCCACCATCTATGTCATATATGATTCTGGTTCAGGTGATTACTTTGTTGTTTTGTGTGTTTTTTTTGCCTTTTCATTGTAATTTTTGTTAAGAGTTAGACATGATGTATTGAGTAATAAGAATTCAGGTCAATAGGTGTTTAGTGTGAGGATTTATGCTAATCTGGTTGAGGTTTGAGATTTTAATGTTTGCTAGTCATAGGTTCCAGAGGCTTCAGAATTCTTTAGAGTCCTTTTTTTGTCTCTTTTCTTGAGTTTTGTCATCACTATATTCTCCTCTTCAGAGAAAGTCTGTGTCTTACAACTTTTGAAACTTTAATCCAGTTTATTTTATTGGAACCCTGTTAGTTCAGTGGTCAAATGTAGGAAAGAGGAACATTCTATGCTCTTCTGATTAAATCTCGGTCTTTTAATGGGAGCATGTCTCAGAGTTGTAACATTCACATGTGTTTCTACAGGTATAAAGCTTTTTTTCTCTCTCTCTACCTTCCCCTTCCTTTCCTGATTGCATCATTCTCCATCCATTTCCTTGTAGTCTTTACCCTTGTTTTCTGCTTTTGTTGTTGATGTTGTTGTTCCCTAAGGGTGAGTCAAGAATGCTAGAGGGAACTAGAATAGGGAGAAATTCTCTTGTCCCAGCTAAGATGAAGTTTTAGGATTGTGCTCTGACAATGTACCCCACCACCACCATTTTTTCCCCATTTTTTTCTTGGAAAGGCTCTGGGAATATTTCACAATGGTTACTCTCTTCCCCTGGTACTTTCAGAGCCCAGAGGAGATGTTTCTTGTTTCTGCATCTGGAAAATCTGGTGAAATTCTTAGATGGAAAGCCTAAGGAAGTGTGTGGGTTCCCCCAAAACTGTAGTTCCTAGTAGTTTCTTACTCATATGTCTATCCACAGGCAGCCTCTAAAATTTCATCCAATTGCAATTTGAGTGTTCATACCAATTTATGACTCCAACAGCTTCTGCTCCAAATAAGCAGATTTTAGAAGGTCTATCTTTCAGGATGTGCATATCTCTCTAGTTTGGAGATAGTGGTTTACTCAGTGACCTCAGTTTCCTGATGTGTCTTAAATAACTTGTTCATTTTCAGTGTGTGTAATTTTTTTTTCTTCTTTTAAGTACAATAGTCATGACTACCGAGCTTTTTACATGTCAAAGGTGAATCTGGAAGTCTGTATATTACCTTTTATGATCATGCTAAGGATATTTTCTAAATAAGCTCACCTGAGGGTCATGTGATCCTTTAGGTAAATAAAACTTAAATGCACAATAGTTTCAGGCCCAGAATTTTCCCACAGTAAAGCTGATTAAGTATGATGAAGTCTTTTTTTCTGAGAGGAGAAAGCCATAAAGATTATTGTTAATTGCACAGTTGTAACAAAATCAATTTTGTGTCTAACTTAGGTCAAGATTCCTTTTTTTCACTAGCAATAAATATCTCAGTTTCTCATATTTTATTTTTTACTGGGTTTGTCATTAACTTGAATCTCTGCTTATTTCATTTAGTAAAATTTTGTATATGCTTACTATGTCTTTATAAGAATGCTTTTTTTTAACATTTGTCAAAGTATACTTTCACAGTGTCTCGGTGTTGGATTGTGGAAGACTTTATAATATCATCCCAAGGATTTAAAAAAAAATTTATGGTGCAATTATTCGTTAGAAAGTTATAATATACCATAATTATAGAGAATAATTTGCATTGCTCCTGCCCAAACATAATTTATCGTGCCTCTAGCACATCTTGTTTCCCTTCATATTTGTCAAGAATAAAACACATATTTCAATATTTAATTATAAATCCTGAGACCTATGAAACTGAAGAACATGAAAGTAGAGTTAACTTATGCCAGCATGCATCTTCCAAGGTCTTTTGACATCAGCAAGGTTCTCAGTAGAAACAAGAAGACCAGTGTCTTCCATAGATTGATAGCACTAGCCACAGACATCACCACCATAGCTACTGAGGCCACAGCTGGAATTGTAGCCAAACCAGAGGCCACAAAATCACCAAGGCCACCATAGCTGTTGTCAAAGTAATTCATCATGTCAGGGGTTGACAATTTGGCTTGACAGTAAAATGAATATCCTGATATGAATATTGCCAATGAAATCAGAACATCTTTACTTTCTCAGTGAAAGATGTGGCAAACCAAAACACTTGAGAGTCATTCTCTTTGAAAATAAATCTCTGTTGAAAAACAGTACCATTAAACCATACCTTTATTATTTAAAGGTAGTTTCAGAAATAAAGGAAACCAATCATTCCTTTGAATTTTTTGTTTCTACAAATCGGTCTTTGTACTAAGAAATATTTTATGTTCAAAACTAATAAATACACATAATTCTACATTTAAAATGTAATAAACAGATCTTTTGCATGAAGCAGCTCATTCTTGGAATTGTCTAAGAATTTTGTCTTCTCAAATTATATTCTGTTTACTTTGCCTTGGATAAAGTTTCAAGATGAGAAAAGTATGATGTTTCCTTTCTTTTCTAAAATAAACAAACTATTATACAAATGATAAAATTCAATGAAATAGCATACATAATTATATAAGTTTGAAGCAGGAAACAATTTATTCAGAGAAAAAATGAACAAATATTTGACCATTCCTTTTTTTTTTGGCCTGTGTTGTGAGACAATATTCTAAATACTCACATAATAAAAAGGCCAAATTCTTTTAGATTATTTTCAAACCCTGTTACAAAACATGGTAACTTTCTTCTCACAACTAACTTACATGAAACATGCAACCTATTTTGAAAGGCCATCTAATATTTCTAAAAACTGCAATTTTTATCTCCGCTCTAAGTTTACTCTTGTACTTCCTCACTTATATGCAATGTATTCTTTTCTTTCTAGTTTCCTTGAAACATTCAAGACCACACTTCTCTACTGACCCAATCTAATTCATTTTGTATCACTATATGTTTTAATTACTGTTAAATGAAAGGTAATTTGCCACAATTTTTTACAGGAAGGAAATAAATGATCACTTCATATCCTTAGAGAACGTATTCTTTCACTGCACTCACAACTTATATGTGTGCATCTGTGTGCATGCTTCTATGTGTCTATGTATTTGTGTGTGTAGCTAAAAGTATAAAAAATGAAGAGTGGTTAAATTTATTTGAGAAGTTGTTTACAGAAGGAAAGAACTACAGTGGACTGGATTGTCCTGCAAAGAAGTTCAGAGAATTTACAAATAAGGCTGCATCACCAACCACTCATAGGAATTCAATAGAGAAGAGAGGAGAAGACTCGATCAAGAAAGAATATTTTTTAACTATTGCTGAAAGGCAACACTAAGCAAGATGTGAGAGCAGAAAACCTTTAGAAAGAATAACTGAAGATTTATGAGTATGTTGTTTCCAGATCAGGGAATATCTTTGCACAGTCCCCTGATGCTTATTGAGAGACAGCATATGATTTCTCCAGGGCACTGCCACAAAAGATCTGATTTTTTAGGAATAATTATTTGGTGTCAGGATGAATTCATGTAAAGATCTTGAGAAGAAAACATTCAAGGAACTTATAATGGTAATCATGATATGATATAATTAAGATCATATTAACAGAATGGAAACTAAGTGATAGACATAAAATACTGCGTAGATAAATTTCATAAAGTGCACTATGTTGCATGACTCCATGAAACCTTTAGTAGTGCCCTACTCTACTGACTCTATGCATAGCCATGTGAAACACTTTTGGTCAATGGAAATCATGTGTCTCAAATAGAGGCTTGGAAAGCATTTGCCTGTATTTGCCAATCCTCTTGTATGAGTAGTTATTCTGTCACTTGATTCTCAGCATCACCATGAGAACATGCCTGGGCTAGATGCCTGCAGGGATGTAGGAGACATGTGGAATAATTCCAGTGGTGCCAATAGCCTAGGAAATTCCAAATCACCTATATAACAGTCTTGAGACAGACCACAGACCCATGAGTGAGTCAAGATAAGGCAGCACAAGTTCCCAGCACACCTGGATCCTCATAAACAATACTAAAAGGTTATTGTTTAAGTCTCTAAATTTTGGGGTGATTTGTCGTGTTGTGGCAATAGCTAACTGCTATAGATACATTATGATAAATTGATAATAGCTGCATGGTTCATCAGAGACATATAGAAAGAATGTACAGCTGATATATTTTAGCCTTTTAAAGATAATCTTTTAAATGAATATAGATTAACAGACAAAGTTAAACAGCATTGCACCCTAATAATCATCATTGCTTTAGTTTAACCTGCATAAGCTCCTAGTAAGTGATTTAAAGTACATGCTGAATTTTATTGGTTAAGCCATCTATTAAATGCATAATCATCTTGGAAAGAAGATTATTTAAAAAAAAATTCAGGAAAAATATTATCTTGAGTAAAACTAACAATTCACAGTAAAAACCATCAAGAGGCAACTTTAAACAGTCTGAAGCCAAGCTGAAGAACTATGACAAATAAACATTCATATGCCAAGCTCAGCACTTCAGAGTTCTTTCCTTTCTAATCTAAAATATTCTCTAGTAAATATTTATAAATAGACAGGCAATAATTACATGGAAGCATATATTTTAAAATGATCTGTCTAGGTGATATTTTTATACAAAAACCTAATGGACAGAATAAATACAGATAGTCTGAAAAACAATTCATTATATTTGTATAGAAACATGTTTCCACTTCTAACTGCTTTATTATTAACACATTTATAACTTTTTTTTATTGTTACTTAACCTTCAAACCTTGGATTCATCTTGGAATACTTTTTCTAATAATTGATATTGCAAATTATTGACTCTTTTGAAATATATCTCTTTTAAACCCAATCATTTGCATTTAATTCACTAAACCAAGGAGTGAAGAATGAGTTGGGTCCTAATTACAAAATGCCAAGAGAACTGCAGCAGCACTTTATCTGGACTAAAATTTTCAGACGCATTATGTTTTCCCTTTGCCGATGTTCTCCTCAAAATCTTTAAATATACCTAGTGGGAGAAATTTTACTTATTCTTTGAAGTTCTCCAAAAGCTGTATTTTTTTCTGATAATCCAATATTGAATGCCAAGATTTAGTTTATATTCATTTATCCATGAATATAATTAAAATATAATTTTTCATCACTTCATTTGTTATGCCTTTGATCAACTAGTTGAACTAGCTCCAAGCTTTTTGCAAGGTTCAGGTGAAATATCTCTTCTCTGATTACATCAGCTCTGTTTGCTCTATCTTTCCATGTTCCTTAACTCCTATAGTGCATATTTTCCATGATATACCAAAGAACTTTTACCTATGGTAAGGTGCCCTAAAATTGTTATGGGAAAATTAAAACTTAGAAAGTAGACAATTTAGTATAATGAACCTTTAGTTGCCTTTCATCAGTCTCCAACTACCATCAATCCATTGTCAGTTATCATTCATTTATACCCACATCCTCTCCCCTTTTTATATTTAGTATAATTTCAATAAAAATCTTATCATTTCACCTTAAGTCATTTTATTATACATAAAACATAAGCATATAATATGCAAAGCATAAGGGTATAAAAATAATAGAATGATCAATGGTTGTATTTTTATCTTCTTTATTTATTGGTGAAAGAGGATTCCTTATGTAAGGTCATATGTTAGGTACATGGCAGTACTACATAGATACTTGCTACTAAATTGGATGAAAATCTTAAATCATCAACGGTATTAGTGAATACTACTTTGACGTTGTTTTAGTTTGCCAAAGGGCTACCAATGCAAAGTATCAGAAATATGTTGGCTTTTAAAAAGGTTATTTATTTGGGGTAAAAGCTTACAGTATCAAACCATGAAAAGTCCAACTCAAGACACGGTAAGAGGTACTTTCTCATCCAAGTCAGCTGCCATATGTAGAAGCAAGATGGCAGGTGATCTTTGCCTTCCTCTCTCAGCAGTGCTATCTCCAAGAGCTCAGCTGAGGGCAGCCAGGCATAATCATACTGGGCCTCTTCTCTCTGGCTTGGCTGCTCCACTTTCTTCCTGATTTCAGCTGCAAGCTATCAGGCAAATGGCTCATCTCTCTCTGGGACTTCAGCTGCTTAAGCCTCTCCTTTCTGTCACTTGGCAGGATCAAACTGGCAAAGCTCTCTTTTCTGGTGTGTCTCCATTTTTTATTGAACCCAGCAAGAGGACAGAGACTAAACCTGAGTCATGCCTCATTGAGGTAGTCCAATTGAAAAAAGGTCTCACACCTGCAGGAGTGGACCAGCCCACAAACATAATCTTTCTTTTTTGGGGATTCATAAAATAATTTCAAATTGCCACAAATACAATGCCCAATTTGCCTATGGACCAAAATGAATCAGCATTGGTACTTTTTTTTCTTTCTTGAATACATTGTTTAAGTACTTGTGAGAGTTAATTGATGTATAGGAAAACACAAGAATCCCATACAATTAAATGAGTAATAGGTCAGGGATAACATTGCATAGTATTCAGGAATAAGTGAGAAATAAAGAATCCAAACATGAGGCAGAAGTCAATGACCAGACTCATGGTTGACGTCAAAAGGCCAAGAAAAAGATCTGGATAAGAATTCTTGTCAGTGTTTAAATAAGGAAAAAATAGCAGGGGTCAACCAGACCAGAAAAAAATTAAAAAGATCTCCTCAATTACAGAAGAGGTCATAGAGGTGAGTCAATATGTAATAACACCTTTGTCTTTAAGAAGACACATAGCACCAAAGCATCCAGAAGACAAAGCAATTATTCACGTAAAGCTCTTATTTTGCAAGCTTAGCAATTTAGCAAAATCCAATGGCACCAAGAATGACCCCTGCTCCCTAACATACAGCAGCAAAGATCCTTATTAATTCTTAATGATACTCAGAATAGTAGCTACATGGAACTTTCATTTTTGAGGAGGAAAAATATTTTCATCTGAATTTGGAATGTCTGAAATTATTCGGTTCTGTGAGATTTGAAATAAAAAGGAAGTGTGAAGTGAGCAAAATCTATATCAACTAAAGGAGTTACAAACATAAATCATTGTTGAGGGTCACGGATAAGGGAACATTGTCTGAAGTAAATAAGACCATGCGAAAAACTTGTTCAATACAAAAACCTTAAGATATTAAGAACTTGAAAAAAATTGAGTTGAGATGAATAAAAATAAATGAATCCAATTTTATGTGCTTGGGAAGAAAGTTTGTTAGAGAATATGTCCAGGATTATCACAGCAGATACAGAAAGAATGTTCATATCAGTAATGTTTCAGGAATGAAACTGTCCAGCTTGAGCAATGAAATTGTGGATCATAAACATAGGTCCCTGCTGATTCATAGTGTGCAGTCTACAATGCAATATTTTCTTCCATGTCCTCTCAAAAATGTCACTGCTAATATTGAAGGAAGTAAAATAAACAATCTGTAAAAATGTAAAAAATGTGGTGAGTGAGTGATAGAAAAAATATTTTTCAGAAGAACCCAGAGGAACAGTGTCTTTCCTAGAAAGAGTTTTGGAGGTAGCCACAACCATATCCAACAAAGCCCCCAAGGTCATAGCAGGAACCATAGCAATAGACCAGGCTACCAAAACTACCCAATCCAAAAACAAGGTCCCCATAATATTTGCCATACTAGCAGCTCATTTTTTCAGGAGTTGAAGAGTTAGTTTGATGTTGAAGGTGAGTTTCCTGTGAATGATTATTACTGTTTAAATCAGACTTTTATTATCCCTTAGTAAGGGTATGTCAAAACCAACAAAGCATGGCTACATAATCTATAAAATATATCTTTGGTGGAAATGACACTATTAAGCCAGGTATTTCTTATTAAGTATAGTTCCAAAGATGTACAAAGACATTTTTCTCTTTGAATTTAGTTTAATTTTCCTCCTTCAAAAAAGCATCTTGTGACAACTAAAGTGGTATAATAAACAACCAAGTCAGGCTACCTAAGGTAAAGGCTTCTTTGCTTTAAGTCCTGTGATGGAGCACCTGAGAGAAGGAGCATGTCTATTTCCTAGGGAGTAGAAGGGACACTCAAATTCCTTTAAAAAGGTCAACTTTTAAGGCCACTAATAAGCACAGTCCAAGGACAAGACACAGGCTAAAAGAAAAAACAGGGAGAACCCTGCATTTTGCATTAGACTTGGACTGACCTTGATAAGAAAGATGAACTCTGAAGCCAAAAGAAAGCCAATTTTCAAGGTATATGAAAGATGTTCTTTGCATTGATTGTTTAGTTTTGTTGCTCCTGGCACTCAAGAAAATCTCTGTCACATTATTAACTGGACACAAACTCAGGAAGCAGAATCTCAAGGGATAAATCCCAGAATTAATGCAGTGTGCAACAAAAGATTCTAAGGCAAGCAAAGAAACAGAAAATGATGTCACATCCAATGGAAGAGGATAGAAATCCAAAAACATCTGTGAAGGAAACTAGATTGGGTACATACTGGACAAAGAATTAAAAAAGATTGTCTTCTCATGCTCAAGGAGGTATGGAAAAATACAGAGAAAGAACTAAAGGATATCAGGAAAACAAAAATGAACAATATGAGAATCTCAAAAAAGAGACAGAAATTTAAAAAAAGGAACTAAACAGAACAACTGGATTTGAAGTCCACAATAACTGAAATGGAAAATTCCCAAGAGGGTTTCAGTGCAGACTGGAGCAGGTAGAAGAAAGAATCAGTAAAATTGAAAAAAACGTAATTAAAATATAAGGCTCAGAAGCAGAAAGAAAAAAAATGTGTTAGAAATTTTTTTAAAAAATTGTCTAAGAGACCTGTGGTGGGGGGGCACACTATCCAGCATAAATATACTTGGGATTCCCAGAAGGAGAAGAAGGAAAGAAAGAACAAAGGAATATTCAAAGAAATTGCAGAAAATTTCACAAACATGTTAAAGGACATGATTATGCACATCCTAGGAGCTGAAAAATACCAAAAAGATAAACTTAAAGAGCAATTTGCCAAGACACCTGGTGGTCACACTGTTGAATGCAAAGGAAAGTGTGAGAGTTTTGAAATCTTTAAGAGAAAAGCAATGTGTTATATACAAAGGAGTTCCAATTAGATTAAATGCCAATTTCTCATCAAAAACCATGAAGGCAGGAAGGCAGTGGGTTGAAATTTTTAAAGTGATGAAAGAAAACAACTGCCAACCAAAAAATTTATATATAATTAACCTTTCTTTCAACAATATAAAGGAGAGATTAAGATATTCCCAGGTAGCAAAAACTGAAAAGTTTTTCACCAATAGACTGCCCTATAAGCAAGTCTATGGGGGAGACTTCAGTATAAAAGGAAAGGATACTACACAGTGGATTAAAACAGCATAAAAAATAAAACCTCCAGTAAAGGTAAAATTATGGGTAATTATAAATGCCAGTACTGTATTGTATTTTTTTGTAAGTATCTCCACATCTTATTTCCTACAGGTACTAAAATGCAAATGGATAAAAAGTAATGATACAGGGCATGGCAGCAATATGGTGACTGAGTAAAGCACTGCAAGAGTCAGCTCATCCTAAAGGGCAGTTAGTAAACTAAACAGAGCTATCTAAACCTGTTTGAGGGCCCCAGGCGACCAGAAAAGCATCTTGCAACATCCATGAAAGAATGGAAGGAGACTGCCCATCTGCAGTGAGTATTCGTGAGTCGAGCACTCTACGCTGCGGAGACCAACACCCATCCTCCACTGGTGGCTCAAACCACCTCACGAGCTATTCTGTGGCTGGAGTTTGAAGCTCCATTTCCCAAAAATAGGGGAGGAGGAGATAGTTAGGCACTGACTTCAGCTACTGATTAGTAAATTCGGCGGGCTAAAGTATAATCCTAAGAATAGCTAAAGTTTGAACCTAAGTTGGAAAGAGGCAGATACCCACCATTTTAACTTTGACTCTGGCATGAGGGGAAGAGAGGCTGACTGAAAATCACAATGAAAGTAAGGACCAGCTTCTTTCCACCCAGATTGGATTTCAGCTCCTGCTTAAGCCCCAGCACCACTTCCAGCAGGGAGGAGCTGGGGGGACGTGCACCAACCTCCCAGGGTAACTGCAGGCTCATTCACCCAGCACAGACTGAATAGTAGGACATTTGGGGCTCCATCCCTGCCCCCCCCCAATAGGATAGAGGGGGAGCTGTCTTTCCTCAGTTTCTCTGGGCAACTGCAGGTGCTTTCGGCCTGCATAGATTGATTTGTTGAGGATTTCAATTCCTTCCCCACCCCCTCCCCTATAGGATAAGATGAGTCTCATGTTTCCTCAGCCTCTCTGGGCAACTACAACTGTTTTCATCCCACACAGACTGGATACTTGGACAGCTGTAGCTCCAAGCCCACCCCCCCCAACAGGATAGGAGTGGAGCTGTGTCACCTCAGACTCTCTGGGCAACTGCAGGTGCCTTTGCCCCACACAGAATTGGATACTTAGACACCTGTAGCTTCATCTCTGTCCCCCACATGATAGGAGGGGACCAGAGTTTCTTTCCTCAGGCTCTCAGGGCACAGCACACACTTTCAGCCTACAGGGACTGAACTGATGGGTGCCTGTGGATCCACCCCTAGCCCCTAATAGGATAAGAGGGGTCTGATGTTTCCTCAGCCTCTCTTGGCAATGGAATGAACTGTTGGGGGCTGTGGTTCCATCCCATCCCCTAAAGGGCAGAACAGACAGTACTCCCTCAGCCATTCAAGGAAAATGCAAGTACATTCAGCCCACATGGATGAGTTGTTGGGCACTCTGGAGGGTCCATTTCCACCACTGGCAGGGGAGAAGGGGAACCAGTAATACATCAGTCTACCTGGGAAACTGGTCATTTTGGACCCACATGGGTCCAAAATGATTTCTGTCTACACCTGCAGCTCAACTGGGGAGGAAAGGGCATGAAGATTCATCAGTATCTCCAGATAACTACAGAGGATCTTGGCCTGCACAAGTTGAACTATTACATATGGCTGCAGTTCTCTCCCTACCCCTGGCAGAAGAGAAAGATGGGAGAGGTTTCATTGGTTCCTGGGGCAATGTGGGTAGATTCTGCCTCCAAAGTTTACAGTACCAACTACATGCTTGGCTCCAACTGTACAACTAGCAAGGGAGAAAGGGAAATAAAGCTCTAAACTAAAGAGAGAAACTGCATCTAGAATAAATACATCTAGTGACTTAGATGCCAAGACACCAACAAAAGATTACAATTGATACAAAGAAACAGGAAGATATGGCCCAGTCAAAGGAACAAGATAAGCCTCCAGATGAAATAAAGGAGTTGAGACAACTAATCATAGATGTTCAAACAAATTTCCTTAATAAATTCAACGAGATGGCTAAAGAAATTACAGATATTAAGAAGACACTGGGTGAGCACAAAGAAGAATTTTAAAGCATACATAGAAAAATGGCAGATCATATGGGAATGAAAGGCACAATAATGAAAGTAAAAATACACTGGAGGCATATAACAGCAGATTTGAAGAGGCAGAAGAAACTATCAGTGAGCTTGAAGATATGGCATCCAAAAGCGAACACACAAATTAACAGATGAAGAAAAGAATGGAACATATTGAACAGGGTCTCAGGGAATCAAATGATGGCAAAAGATGTGCAAACATATATGTTATGGGTGTCCCAGGAGGGGAAGAGAAGGGAAAAGGGGCAGAAGAAATATTTGAAGAAATAATGGTATAAAATTTCCCAACCCTCTTGAAAGACATAGATATCCATGTCCAAGAAGAACAAAATACTCCCTTCTGAATAAATCCAAATAGACTAACCCCAAGACACATACTAATTAGAATGTCAAATACCAAAGACAAAGAATTCTGAGATCAACAAGAGAAAAGTGATGCATCACATACAAAGGATACCAAATAAGATTAAGTGCCAATTTCTTATAAGAAACCATAGAGGCAAGAAGGAAGTGGTATGATCTATTTAAGATACTGCAAGAGAAAAACTGCCAACCAAGAATCTTATATCCAGGAAGATGGTCTTTCAAAAATGAGGGTGGGTTTAGACTATTCACAGATAAACAGAAACTGAGAGAGTTTGTAACCAAGAGTCTGGCTTTGCAGGGAATAGTAAAGGGAGTGTTACAGTCTGAAAAGAAAAGGCAGAAGAGAGAGGCTTGGAAGAGGGTCTAGAAATGAAGATTATATCCACAAAAGTAACTAAAAGTGTAAAAAGAGTGGTGAAAATAAAATATAACAGATAAAATCCAATGGTCAAAATGGGTGAAATAGGAACTACATTTACAGTAGTAACATTGAATGTTAATGGATTAAATTCCTCAATCAAAAGACACAGACTGGTGGAATGGATAAGAAAATATGAGCCATCTATATTCTGTCTACAAGAGATTCACCTTAGACCCAAGGACACCAATAGATTGAAAGTTAAAGGCTGGAAAATGATATTCCATGCATGCAGTAACCAAAAAAAGCTGTAGTAGCTATACTTATATTAGACAAAATAGACTTTAAAAACAAAACTGTTATTGGAGACAAGGAAGGACATCATATATTAATAAAAGGGTCAATTCACCAGGAAATAATAACAATCATAAATGTACATGCACCTAACCAGGATGCCCCAAGTGACATGAGGCAAACATGGCCAAGCTGAAGGGAGAAATAGATTTCTCTGTAATAATAGTTGGGAACTTCAATACACCATTGTCAGCATTGGATCAAACATCTGGGCAGAGGACCAATAAAGAAATAGAGAAATTGAATAATATGATAAATGGACCAAACCTAATAGATATATACAGAACATTGTAGCCCAAAACAGCAGACTATACATTCTTCTCAAGTGCTGATGGATCTTACCCCAGGAGAGACCATATATTAGGTCACAAAGAAGATCTCCATAAATTCAGCAAGATTGAAAGCACACAAAATGCTTTCTCTGATCATAATGAAATAAAGTTGGAAATGAACAAAAGGCAGAAAAAAGGAAAATTCACAAATATATGGCAATTAAATAACACACTCTTAAATAATCAGTGTGTCAAAGAAAAAATTGTGAGAAAAATCTATAAATATCTCAAGATGAGTGAAAACATCAACACAACATATCAGAACCTATGGGATGCAGTGAAGGAAGTAGTGAGAGAAAAATGTATAGCCCTCAATGCTTACATTAAAAAAGAAAGAGCTAAAATGAGTGACCTAACTACACAGCTGGGGGAACTAGAAAAAGAACAGTAAACTACTCCTAAAACAAGTATAAGGAATGAAATAACAAAGATCAGAGCAGAAATAAATGAAATTGAGAACAACAACAACAAAAAACAATAGAGAGAATTGACAATCCCAAAAGTTTGTCCTCGAAGATTAACAAAATCCTTAGCTAGACTTGACAAAGTAAAAAAGAGAGAAGACACAAATAAATAAAATAAATAAATGAAAATGAGGACATTACTACTGACCCCACAGAAATAAAAGAGATCATAGGAAGATACTGTGAACAACTGGACACCAGCAAACTAGTCAATGTAGAAAAATGACACTAGAAGAAATAATAGACATCAATAAATCAATCAAAAATAAAGAGATTGAAATTGTCATCAAACAACTCTTCAAAATGAAAAGCTAAGGACCAGATGGTTTCACAGGTGAGCTCAAACAAGCATTCAAAGAAGATTTAATACCAATCTTACTCAAGCTCTTCCAAATAATTGAACAAGAAGGAACGCTGCCAAACTCATTCCAGGAAGCCAATATCACCCCAATACCAAAGTCAGATAAAGAAATTATGAAAAAAGCAAGTTCCAGACCCATTTCCCTAATGAATATGAATACAAAATTCCTCATCAAAGTGAATCCAAGAACACATTAAAAGAATTATTCATCATGATCAACTGGCATGCAAGGGTGGTTCAACACAAGAAAATCAATCAGCATATTAAACCACATTCATAAATCAAAGGAGAAAAATCACATGATCCTATCAATTGACACAGAAAAGGCATTTGACAAAATATAGCATAGTTTTCTGCCAAAAATACTACAAAAGATAGGAATTGAAGGAAACTTTCTCAACATGATAAAGGATGCCCTTTATATATGAAAGACTCACAGCTAACATTGTACTCAATGGTGAAAGACTGAAAGCTTTCCCATTGAGATCAGGAAGAAGACAGGGATGCCCACTGTCCCCACTGTTGTTCAATATAGTGCTAGAGTTTCTAGCTATACCAATAAGGCAAGAAAAAGAAATAAAGGCATCCAAATTGGAAAGGAAGAAGTAAAACTTTCACTATTTGCAGATGCTATGATCCTATACCTAGAAAGTCCCAAAAACTCTATAACAAAGCCACTAGAGCTAATAAATGATTTCAGTAGAATAGATCAATACACAAAAATCTGTGGTGTTTCTATACATTAGTAATGTGCTCTGAGGAAGAAGTCAGGGAAAAAACTCCATTTACAATAGTGACTAAAAGAATCAAATTTTAGGAATAAATTTAATCAAGGATGTAAAGTAATTGTATTCAGAAAACTACAATGCATTGTGAATAGAAATCAAAGAAAACCTCAATAATTGGAAGAACATTCCATGCTCATGAATTGGAAGAGTAAATATCATCAAGATATCAAGTCTACCCTAATTGATATAAAGATTCAATGTAATCCCTATAAAAATTCTACTATTATCTTTTACACAAATGCAAAACACAATTATCAAAAATATTTGGAAAGGTAAAGGGACCTGGATAGCCAGAAACATCTTAAAAAGGAAAAGCAATTTGGAGTTCTCTCACTTCTGGACTTTAAATCATATTACCTAACTACAGTGATAAAAACAGCATGGTACTGGCATAAAGATAGACACCTAGGTCAATGGAACTGAACTGATAGTTCAAAAACAGATGCTTACATCTATGGTCAAGTGATTTTTGACAAGCCTGTCAAACCCACCTAGCTGGAGCAGAACAGTCGATTTAAAAAATGGTACTCAGGGAACTGGATATCCATATCCAAAAGAAAGAAAGACGATCCCTGTCTCACACTTTATTTTTTAAAAATTAACTCAAAATAGATCAAAGACCTAACTATAAAAGCTAGAACCAAAAAGCTCCTAGAAGAAAATGCAGGAAAACATTTTCAAGGTTTGGTGGTAGGTGGTGGATTCTTAAGCCTTACACCAAAAGCATGAGAATGAAAGAAAACATGGATAAATGGGTCCTCCTCAAACTTAAACACTTTTATGATTCAAAGGTCTTCGTCAAGTAGGTGAAAAGGCAGCCCAGCCAATCTGAGAAAATATTTGGAAACCACATATCTGATAAGGGTTTGATTTCCATTCTACATAAAAGAGATCATAGAAATTAACAATTAAAGACCAAGCAATCCAATTCAAAAATGGGCAAAAGACTTCAATAGACATTTCTCCAAAGAGGAAATACAAATGGCAAAAAAAAAGCACATGACAAATTGTTCAATATCACTAGCTATTAGCTCTATCTCTCTCCCTCGGGCTTGATTCTTTCTGGGCTTAGCTGTTCTGCTTCTCTGTGTGCTTATTTCCTCGACTCCAGTTCAAAACTCAAAACTCGCTTCTCTGTGGTGTGGTTTCTCTGTGAGTCCCTGCCCACCAAGGGGGCAGGGATGCAATGTCCTACTGACATGGCCCAATCAAAGCCTTAATCGTTATTTAATCAAGTAAAAGTGAAACGTCTGAATCCAATATAATCTAATATGCCTGGAAGGACAGACCAGTTTAAAAACATAATCCAATATCTATTTATAGAATTCATAAACAATATCAAATTGCCACAATGGGAATCCCCTATATTTTTGATGTAACATTTATGTAATCTAAACTTCTTTGAAAATAAAAATAAAATAAAATATAGAAACTATAGAGGCAGACAGTCTGGGGCAAGCGATTGCCTGCTTTAAATCCCCAGGAGTGGGAGAAGATATTTCTCCTGGGAAATAGAGAGGGCATTGTGTTTCCTCTAAACAAGGGAACTCCAAAGCAACTAGCAATCAAAAGCCCAAGACAAGACAAAGTTCCAGAAAAGACAGTGTAGCAGTTTGGCAGTTTAATATAGTTATGAATTCCAAAAATAGATATTGGATAATACTTGTAAACTGGTCTGTTCATCTGGGCCTGATTAAATTATGATTAGGGCTTTGATTGTGCCACTTCAGTAGGGTGTTGAGCCCCACCTCTTGGTGAGTGGGGAATCAAAGAAAAAAGACATGGCAAAGGACAAAGTTGGAGTTTTGATGTTGAAGTTCTGATGCTGAGTTGTAATGCTGGAGTCCGGGGAAGTAAGCACATGGAGGAGCTTGGTCGTTAGGAAGGAGAGAAGGCCCTGGGAAAAGAGATGAGTTTTTCTCCTGATAGTCTACAGCTGGTCTTGTGGAGAGACCAAGCAGCTGAACCTGAAGAGAATCAAGCCCCGGGAAGAGAGGAACCCAGGAAGCCGGAACCCTCACAGAGTTTGGTGAGGGAAGTAACTTATGCCTTATGGCCTGGTACCTGTAAGCTTCTACCCCAAATAAATACCCTTTATAAAACCAACTGATTATTGGTATTTTGCATCAGGTCCCCTTTGGCTGACTAATACAGACAGGGAGGACACTGAACTTTGCATTCACCTTGGACGAGCTTTCTGATAGGATGGCTGACACTCAAGAAAATCTCGGTCATTTCACCAGCTTGTTATAAAATCAAGAAACAGATGTCTTGGGATAACAATTTAAAATATTAAAATTTACGGTGTGCAACAAAAGAGAACAAAAAAGAAACAGGAAATGATGGTCCACCCAATGAAGAGGGAAGATGATAAAAATCCTGAAAACAGAAAAAAGACCAGAATGTGGACTACCTAACCAAGACTTTTTATAAAATGAACTTAAAATGCCCAAAGAGGTGAAGGAAAATACAGAGAAATAACCAAAGGATATCAGAAAAACAATGAATGAACAATAAGAGAATCTTAATAAAGATAGAAATTTTTTTAAAAAGGGACCAAACAGTAATGAAGTTGAAGACCACAGTAACTGAATTGAAAAATTTCTAGGGGGTTTCAAAGGTATTTTGGAGAATCAACAAACTCAAAGACAAGACAATTGAAATCAGCCAGGCTGAAGAAAAAGAAATATCAAATGTGAAAATAGCCTAAGAAACATCTGGGACATGATAAAGCATACAAATATATGCATTATAGGAGTTCCAGAAGAAGAAGAAAGAGTGAAAGGAGCAGAAGGCATATTCAAAGAAATAATGACAGAGAACTTCCCAAACTTAGCAAATACGTGAATATGCACTTCCAAGAAGCACAGTGAACACCAAACAGGAAAAACATGAAGAAAAATATACCCTGACATATACTGATCACATTGCCAAATGCAAAAGACAAGGTGAACATTCAGAAAGCTTCAATAGAAAAGCAACATGTTATGTACAAGGGAGTCACAATTAGATTGAGTGCTGATTTTTCATTAGAAACATTAAGGCAAGAATGCAGTGGTTGAAATACTTAAACGTGCTGAAAGAACACAACTGCCCACCAAATTTACATGTATTGTGACTTTCTTTCAAAAATGAAGGAGAGATTAAGACATTGCCAGATAAACAAAAGCACCACCACTAGACCTGCCCTACAAGCAATAACTAAAGAGTATTCTTCAGACTGAAAGGAAAGCACACTAGATAGTTTTAAGCAGCATAAAGAAATAAAGACCTTGGGTAAAGGTAACCATTTGGGTAAATTCCAGTACTGCTGTATTATATTTTTTGGTAGCTAACTTCACATTTTACTTCCAACAAGTGCTAAAATGCAAAAGCATAAAAAGCAATGGTAAATCTATGATTTTGGGCATACAATGTACACGGATATATATGAAAACAAGTATAAAATGTAGAGGTCATGGCAGGATATAGGAAAAATGAATGTGTATACTATTAAATTAAAGTTAATACCAAAGTTAATATTATTTTTATACATTTTAGTAGTTAAATTTTAACCCTATGGTAAGCACATGGAAAATATATGAACAATATATCTAGATAGAAATGAGGAAATCAATATGGCTCAACACACAAAAATCCATACAAATATAAAATTAGGCATTAATGGAAGAAATGAGGGACAAAAAATGTATAAGACTTACAAACACTAAATAACAAAATGACTGAAGAATAGCCTGCATTATCAGTAGACACTTTATATGTAAATGAATTAAACACTCCATTCAAAAGGCAAAGACTGGCAGAAGGGATAAAAAACCATGACCAAACTCTATGCTGTCTGCATGAGACACACCTTAAACTCAAAGACACAAGTAGTTTGAAAGGAGGACACTTAACTCACACCTTCTACAAAAATCAATTCAAAATAGATCAAATACCTAAAAAAGTAGATTGAAAGTGAAAGGATGGACTAATATATACCATGCAAGTAGTAACCCAAATAGGACTTGTTAGCTACACTATTATCAGGTAAAATAGACTTTAAGTCAAAAACAGTTATGAGGGATAACGATATATACTAATTATGTGCTCAATTCAATTGCCTGTCATCCATCTCCAGTTATCATCAATCCATTGTCAGATAGCTTTCATTTAAACCCACATACATCAACTCTCCATTTTCTTTCTTTTTTTATTGCCTATCAATATTGGGAGATGCCAGTGTGACATAACCCCGTGGGATTTCTGTCTTCAACCCACAGAGGAGAAAGAGACAGCTCTACATCATTCTCTCCTCTAAATGCTTTTGGAAGCTAGTTAACAATTTTTTCAGTCTTATATTTTGATTTCCATTCAGAAAACAACTTCGTATCCATCCTTTATCAGTTGTAGACACCTCAGATTCTAACCTTGATCACTAAAATATTAGTAATTATCATTAGTTTACGTTTTATCATTTAACAATAATAATAAATGAATGAATAAAGAGAAATTAATACAGGCAGCTTTACTGAACATCAGCCAGGATGCAATGATGAGGACTACATTGTTAAGCCTATCATTTGTGTTAGATTTGTGTTTTCTGGATGTTTGTCTACCTTAGCTGCTGGCTTGTGCTTCTGCTGCCAGAAGCAAGCAGAGTTGGGATCCTTTGCAAGATTTACTGACACATACCTCCAATGACGTGTCTTTCTGTGGTGAAGTGGAAATGGCAGAAGGCAATCTGTACAGCTACCACGCATAGACTGAGGTGAGATCATTTTTGTGTGAGTGAAAAGAAACAGTCATAAAAGAGGATTTATGGAGAAAACTATAGCTGTCCAGAGGCACAAATTCAATTGCTGAGTATCTGAAAGAATGAAATACAGGGGAAATAGAAACTTATGAGAAAAGAGCACTGTTTTTCACAATATTGTTAGTTGAACATTAGATATACTGAATATGGGACTTTGACTAGATCAAGGTAGATCATAGTAGCTCTTAGATCATATTTTACAAAATCATTAATTGAATATACCTATCAGTTGGGATTAATACAATCACACTGTGAACTATAGTTAGCCAAGAGTCAGCAACCTCACACTCATACAACAATGTACACAAATGCACACAGCCACACAAATTTATATATTATATATATATTTGCAAAAGAGATTACCTTTAATGCAAAATGAATTTAGACATTTTTCTGAATGAAAATAAGATTGTTGGTAATCAATCACATCATAGTAACACAAAATCAAAGAATATTTTTTTCTAAATTGTTCTAAGCTTTACAAAATTAAGACCAAAATCTGATGTTGCATGACAGCTTACAAATTTGTAGTCTTTGTTTTTATGGAGAATAACATTGTTATTACAAGTGATGCAGGAGGTGCAAATAGTGCCTCATAATAGAATAACTTAGAGAAATCAGAAATGTAGACCTTCTCAGAATAATCCAGAAGGCCAGTACATTCCATAGCAGCATAGGTGGTAATAAGCATATCCATAGCCAACATAACCACATCCAGAGCTACAACCCAGGCCACAACAGCCATAACCTAGGCCACAGTACTTTCTATGGACGCTCATGGTATCAGCAGAGGAAGGTTCAGTTGTAGATCATTCCGTTTCTAGAGTTTTAGGTTTAGAATCTGCACAGGGCCTTATATATCAACTGAGTGTTATGTGGGGCAAACCACTGGCACTGTCAGATTCATGTTCCAAGCTAATTGGCATTAAAGCTATCCAAAAATTCATCAGAATCAATATATGCAAACATGTTAGCAGTGTGTCAAGATGCCATCAATGAAGTCATGAGGCTTTAATGAAAGATTCTTCTCCTAAATTGGTGGTTTGTTTGTTTCAGATACCAAATTTAAACATCCTCATTAGCTGCCATGGGATGATATAATCCATGGAGAGTCTGCCTCATGAAAATACTTTCTTTACTCTAATACTAGCCTCCTCTCTTTGCTTATGTGAAGACTTTAGACAAAAGCGTAGTGTCTTTGTTTGCCAGATATGATGTAAGTATCACACAATGGGTTGACTTACCAACAGGCTAACAGAGGCTAGAAGTTGAAAATCAAGGTATTGGCAAGGATGTAATTTTTTCCCAAAAACCTGCAGCATTCTGGTGCTGGCTTGCCATAATCCTTGATGTTTCTTGACTTGCATCTCTGTCTCATCACATGGTTATTTGCTTGGTCTCATATGATATCCTACTCTAGTTTCTGGCATCTCTCTATAAGGCTTTCACTGATAAGATTAAGGCCTACCTGATTCAGTTTGGCCATATCTAAATGGTATCTTAGAGGATCCTATTCACAATGAGTTCACACCTTAACTGATAATATATCTTCAAAGGGTCTGATTTACAAATGGGTTCACACCCACAAGAATATGGATTAAGATTAAGAACATTTCTTTTGTTGTGGTTCATATTAAATCTGCCATAGGTGGCTTGAAAGGAGTAGAAAGCATTGGAAAGGTTGTGGAGGGGAAGTCATGGTGGCAGGATTGATTTGTTAATTTTTTGAAAGATAAAGGTTTTACCATATTGTTATAGAGGAATTGTCTTCACATTTTTGTGCTTTACATGTACATGTGTCTATCATTTTGTGTATAATACAAAACTATGGCAGAGTCCCTGAAGTTTATCCTTATGAACCCTGGCTGGATAGAAAAGGAAGAACTTATTATATTAGTAACCTGAATTGAAAAACAAAACAAAACAAACAAAACAAAACAAAACAAAACAAAAAAAGCTAACTGCCAAACTATTCCAGAAATCCTTAAAGGTATATTGACATCTTGTACCTATGATATAATGTACTGAAAAAGGCACAATGCATAAACTCAATCTAGTTACAATAAAACATCTGACAAACCCAAATAGGGGAATATCCTACAAAATATCTGACTCTTAAAAATTGCAAAGGTCAGAAAATAATTTATGTTTTCTTGTCCTCCAGTAGAACTTGAACATAAATAAGAATTAGACTCAACTAGTATAAGTAGGAAAGTAAAATACATTTTGCTCAGATTTGGTTTTCTAGAAACTTTAATTATTTAGATTGCTATCAACATCATTGGGATGAAAGAGTCATTGTGCTTTCAGTATTTAAAAAGGAAATGAGTCTCTGAAGAATATAATTAGTTTAGATCAAAGGAGAGGAAAAATTCATGGGACAAATGGAATGTTATTCATTATGAAATGTTAGAGAAAGAGTACAGAATTATTTGGGGCAGAGCAAACAAGAGTGAGACTAACAAAGTGTTCTTACTTGTTACAAAGGATGGCTATAGAGAGTTATTATGAAAGTCTAGTTTGAGGAGAATTGTGAGTGTGTCTCCTCCATTCAGGCCCTCAATTGAATAAGAGAAGTCCAAACTAAGAGGTCAAACAAAGCAGGCTTCCTTAATACCTCTGAGACTTTATCCTATTTGTCAATAAACAACCAATGTATTTCATTAGTCATACAATTTGTCCTAAAGTTAGCCAAGGGCATGACAAGAATGTATGGAGAATTGTCCAAACTGAAGTCACCTACATTTCTCTATTCAAAGACCACCTCAACAAAAAACCCCAGGTGTAGCAGCTACTAGGGAAACGACTACAGGGGCTGCAGCTGTTGTGGCTCCAGAGGTCTGGGCTACGGCTCTGGTTCCTACAGACTGGGCTGGAGCTAGGGCTGCGTTAGTGGATTTAACAGCTCCATACAAATGTCCAGTTTGTATCCATGTTGACTTGTTCACTTATTATCTTCAAATTATGAATAACTCCAATAGAAATTCAAAAACAAAGGGCTTTTTTCTATTAATTTTATTCCATATTTGTGTCTCTTTTTTTTCCTGTGGTGTAATACCTGGACTGCAACGTTGTAGTTACTTGATCTGACAGTATACACAAAAGGCTTTCTGAATTATCACACTAAAGGCACTACCGAAGACAAAACTAAAATTTCTTAACAATGCTTTTGTCATTAGAAAATATGCCACTAAGAATGAACCATCAGAGTACTCTGTTCAACATTTATGTGGATGACTTTTTATTCAGAATGTTTAATATAGCTGTTTTATTTCTATTCATATTCAATGATAGGTACATTTATTCTATTTTTGAGTATGTTAAATATGTTTATTTATATGGTTCAAAAACTATTTACAAAGTTGCATTCACATAAGGCTCACTCTCATGTTTATTCTTTTTATCCCATGCCCTTTATATATCATGATTTTCATTCTTCTCTGATTTCTTATTACAAAAACAAATGCTCATATATATTTATGCATTCTTATTTTATTCTTGTTTCCTTTCTTTCTTATCTGGAAGCTGCATCTCCTTATACTGTTTTGCACTATTCAGTTTTTACTATTTAACTTTTTGCCCTCCATATTCTTTTCTCATATTCAAATTTGCAAATAGGAATCACTTAAATTATACATTGATGAAATGACTCATTTCAAATTTTAGTATTTCAAAATAACATTTATTTTATTCATAAACACTTTTCCCACATAATTTAATTTAGAAAAATAAAGCCTTACTAAAACGGAGACAACAGTACAGTGTACACCTGTATACTCTTCACCTGGATTTGGCAATTGTTATTATTGTTTGTTTTGTTTGCTCTCTCTCTCTCTTTCACATCGATTCACACACACATGCACACACATACATTTAAGCATTATTCCTGAGCTGATTGAAAATATATTTCAGATGTCATGACACTCCATTCTTAAATGAAGAGGGATAATCTCCAAGTAACCACAATAATCTACATAACCACAATCCCATTATCACATAAAGAAATATAATTTTTATTCAATAACATTATGTAATACATTCAGAATCCAGTTGATGACAATAATCATACTTTATACTTATTTAGAGCATTCCTCCATCCTTTTACTAGTTCATGATATTAACATGTTTTTAAAATTCCAAGACAGTTATTTTCTAGAATATGCAACAATCTGGATTCTTTCTGATTGTATCAATTATAAGAATCTTACATTTTATAAATCAATATTTTTAAGGCAAAGATTAAGATCATTAAGTTTGTCAACACTAGAAAATTTAGATTCAATCAAGCATTGAATAGATAGGTAATTGACATTGTGTTGTACAATAAAGTATATGAACCACATTAAAGTAAACATGTGCATGAAAATGTATCACTGAGAATGCTGTGCAATGGGTGGATTCTTAAGGACTTCATATTAATTTTTTTTTAATCTGTAAGACTAGACCACCCTAATATATGTATGTTTATTTAACTGCTGTTGCTGTGCATTCACCTTTTGGACACATCTTCTGGAATTATTTTTTTGCAAAAATAGTCTGTTGGCACTGTAAAATCCACAAAGTTTTCCTTTCAGGAATGAAAACTTATTCTTCAGGTGCTGGTTGTGGTTATGGTAGACTGATCTCAGCTCAGCCACTGTTTACGTTTCCTAGGCAGCTTAAAGGAATTATCATAAAATGGGTTGGCTTAAATAATGGAAATTTATTGTATTACAGTTTTGACGCTGGGAAAATGTCCAAATCAAGGCATCATCAGGGGGATGATTTCTTCCTGAAGACTGGCTGCTGGTGATCCTTGTCTCTTCTGTCACATGGCAAGGCACATGGCAACATCTCCTGTTCTCTTCCTTCTCTTCTGGGTTTCATTAATTTTAGCTTCTTGCTTCAGTGGTTTTTTCTCTCCGTATTTCAGTCCACTCATAAAGGACTCCATTAACAGGATAAAGACCCATCCTGAATGAGGTGGGTCACACCTTAATTGAAGTAGCCTCTTCATATGCTGCCAGATTTTCTCTAGGCTCTTGGCTATGTTACAAAAAAGAATTTAAGAACTTGCCGGTTTAGTTAGGCCAGTAGTTTATTAAGAAAATGAGAGAAGAAAGAGAAAATAACAGATTATGGGTCCCAGATATACTTGTCAGGCAAAGAGAAGAAAAGGGGCAAAAAAGGGTTGACTTACAGAATACAAGTCCCCAGGTATACTTGCATGCTAGTCCAGGCCAAGAGAGAGAAAGGCAAAACAAAACAAAAAAAGGGATGATTTAGTTTTTGCGCTTGCTTGCTTTTTAAAGCATTAATTATTCCTCCCATCTGCTAATGTTTGGAGAGCAGTCCCAAATGGAGCATTCTCCAGGGTTCTTCCAGCAGCTTTCTGGGGCGTGGGAGTGGGTGTCTTTCCCTCATAGGATTTCCAGGTAGGATTCCATGGCCACATGTTTCAGGGCTGTGATTTTATGCCAGGTCCCAGATTCATCTCCTCATTCCCTAAGCTAGCCGGCTTTAAAGATATCCTGCTTACAATGCTTTACACCCATAGGAATGGATTAGATTTAAGAAAATGTTTCTCTTGGGTACATGCAGTTCCAAACCACTAAAACCACCAACAGTCATTGCCTGGCAAGTAGAGCACCAGCTTGCCGTAGGTCATGCCCGCATCCTGGGGGTCAGCCTCCAATGAATGGGGATATAATGACAACACCTCCTTGTCCCAAAAGTAATGCTCCATTGGGATATTCCAGCTTCAGAACCTCTTATATGGTTGCCGGAGGCCTCCAGTGAGCATGCAAGCAATTCATCTTTTCCCTCTACTCAATTCTTCTTCCTTCTCTTCCTTTCCAAGGATGTGCATTTCAAGAATCAATTGTTCCAATAATGCTCTTATAGAAAAATAACTCAATCCAAGGTCATGTGTTTCACCTACTTGTTATGCCTTAATAAATATCTCTTATGACCTTATTATTTCTATACATTGTAGGAATTTTTTTAGTATGTGCCTCAATTTGGAATATTCTTATATTTCCTCATGATAACAACTAGGTTATGCATTTGGTGAAGCAAATTAGCCAGGCAATGTTGTATTTTATTTTTCTTGATGTATCCTAGTTGAGACACTTGAAGCTAATTTGCCCCAATATTGGTGGGATTAACTTTGACTGCTTGTTTAAAATGGTGAGTACTACTCTACTCTAAAGTTTTATTTTTCCCTTGGTAATTAATATAGGCAATGACTATATAAATAATCCTATTCATATGCTAACATTTACTTACTAGTCTTGACATTTATTTGTCTTTCTTGCCTGGATTATTTATTATGATAATGGTTTTCAAACTTTGATTTTTCTGATTTTATCTTTTTTCCCCAAATATGTTAGCTGGCATGCTACTGAAACAAAGTTTTCCCTTCCTTTCACTTGCATATTCAGTTATTTATGTCAGTGTAAATTCATGAACTTCTATTATAAATTGTTCATTACTATCATTATAATGGAAGTAGCAGGTCCCTGGCATTCTCGTTGGTCAGAGCTAGAATGCATATATAAGTATACTGATTATGTGCGATTTAGGTTTAGCAGCCTATAACATTGGG
Source organism: Cabassous unicinctus (assembly GCA_029593785.1). Lineage (NCBI taxonomy): Eukaryota > Metazoa > Chordata > Mammalia > Cingulata > Chlamyphoridae > Cabassous > Cabassous unicinctus. The sequence continues at coordinate 2,374 of JAQZBX010026707.1, read as the reverse complement.
CAAATTAAGTAACCTTTTTAAAGGTATTCCTTATATACAATTTAAATATAAAAATAGAATAGAGTTATGAGAATTAATGTGTTAAATGTGCAAGAACTTAAAACAACGTTGGAATATTGTAAATGCTATATATATTGTTATCTTTTACTATTACATGCATGTTTATTTTCCAATTCCTTGCATATGTCCGAATATTGTTATTCTAACTTTCCCAATGCCGTATGTGGAATTGGAAATCTACTGTCAAAAAGGTGTATAACAATTTATAATTACCATCTTAATATAATAGAGTGCTTTCATTACTTATTTACCACTGAGCAATCACTCATCTAAATACATTATGTGCATTATCTCATGCAATTCTCAGAGCAAATCTATGATGTGGTATAATTATCCCCATTTTACAGCCTCAAAATAGTATGATAAAAAAGATGTTTCATAACTACCTGATTTTTGTCTCTTTGTATATAAATATAAATTACATGTTCATTTCTGCCTAGATCCTTGCAGGTTTTTATCCCCAGAAAAGGCAAAGGATCTCTCAGGCTAATTGAGATATTAGTAACTTTTAATGATTAATGCCTGGTGCTAAATTAAAATATATCTGAAGATCAAGTTTATTTTGTAGCACTCCCCAGGAAAAATATCTTTCATTATGTTCTTTCCTACTCCTTTTTTCTATGCCTGTCATTTTATTTGTGAAAATCCTATTCTCCCATATTAGATATTTAAAATTTGCTGTGCACCTCTCTTACTTTCCTCTGCATCATTTGTGTCCTCTTACACTTTGATTCCAAATTCTAAGAGAATTTCTGAATTTGCTCCTATCTCACCCCACGTTCCGTAGTTTCTATCTTCTGCCAATATTTACATTTGGAAACCAACTCTTTAATAACAAATATGTATTTCTTCTTTCCAGATTTTTAAAAATTTTCATGTATGCTTGTTATAGTTTTATAGATTCTATGGTTCTGCAACAGCAGTAGATTTTAGAATTTAAAAAGTGTGTTGAAGCCTTCTCACTTCTCTTTCCAGAGCTCTGCTTCAGTAGGTGGACTCATTCCGAGTCCCAAGTTTGATCCCCTGATTTTGAATAGCTACTTATTTTCATGTGGTTTTAACCTTCAAAAAAATGACCTATACATATCCTGTAAGTTCTTACAGAATGTATGTTTTCATATGTAAAACTTTTACACAAAGAAAACTTTAGGGAAATATTTATATTTTTAAAATTTTATTTAAACTAATTAGGGATATCTTTTCAAGTGAGCAGAAGGTCATAATTTCTAACCCCATGTAAAAGATATTATGTACAAATTTATTGATATTATACTGTGGATTCTTTCCATCTTCTCTCTAGGTGAGATTTTCTTTCTTACACAGAGGATCCCAAGCCATTGCATATTTCTTTCATCATATCTTCTTGTAGACATGTTATAAAGAAATACTTTGAAGATTCTTGTAGGAGATACATGTGGGTGCTTCATCCATATTCTTCTACATTCATTTTCAGTCATCTTGGTGGCTTCCTATTGCAAACCTTTGAGACTCACATAATGGAGGGCAGTCTCCATGCAAGTGCTTAGCATATAATGCACCCAGAAGCAGCCCTCAACTAAAGGAAGAGCAGCAGCTGCATTTATGCTCATACTCACTCAGGTGCACACACCTGAATATATACACATACCTTCAAATATAAATTACGGAGTGTATTAGTCAGCCAAAGGGGTGCTGATACAAAATACCAGAAATCTGTTAGCTTTTATAAAGGGTGTTTATTGGGGGTAGAAGCTTACAGTTACCAGGCCATAAAGAGTAAGTTACTTCCCTCTTCAAAGTCTGTTGCCATGTGTTGGAGCAAGATGGCTGCTGACGTTCAGCCTTCCTCTTCCTCTTAAGACTCTGTAGACCCAGCTTCTTCCAATATCAGCTATAGGCTGGGATAAGTCTTGTCTCTCTCCCAGGGCACATTTCTCTCAGTACAAGGTCAGCTGTAGACTATTAGGCTCTCTAGGCTTTGTCTCTCTCCCCGGGGCTCAACTGTCTCAGGGCTCAGCTGCTCCACTCTCTTCCATATGTTCCTTTCCTGGGCCCCAGCTCAAAACTCTAACCTCCCTTCTCTGTAGTGTGGTTTCTCTGTGAGCCAAGGGCGGGGACTCAATGTCCTACTGATGTGATCCAATCAAAGCCTTAATCATAATTTAATCAATAAAAGTGAAACCTCTGAATCCAGTATAATCTAATATGCCCAGAGGAACAGACCAGTTTACAAACATAATCCAGTATCTGTTTTTGGAATTCTTAAACAATATCAAACTGCTACATGGAATTAAATGAATATATATTTTTAAATATATGATGCTAAACAAGTTTA
>JAQZBX010026706.1:0-22978 GCA_029593785.1 Cabassous unicinctus | reverse complement strand
TGTGTTCTACCTTTTTACTTAAAAATCTCAATGAATTTTTGTTCCTTGCAACCAGATGGTCTCATACTGGTATCTGGAGCCATGAGCTGCAATACTTCACCTTCATTCCCCTACAAACCCAAACACCTAATCCAAGAAAAAAAAAAAGAAAATAATCAACAATTCACAAAATTTTGTGAATTATGGTTTCATTGCTTGTTTGCAAACTGTTCAGCAAATCTAACCATTATTTATATCATTATTTTTATACCAATATGCAGTTCGAGTTCCCAACACCTAAGTTCACTTTTAAAACTTATTTAAAAGCTCATCTCTGTGTATGCACACGTGTGCATTTATGTATGTGGGTGTAGGTGTGTGTGTATGTGTGAATGCTTGGAAAAAACTGTCCATTTGTAGTTTTCAGGTGCAGTGCAAAGAACACGGATGGGTTTTGGACTCTGGTGGCTGAATCACTTAGCGGCTGTGGGACTCAGTTTCTTTCATCATCTTTAAAATAAGGACAATAACACTCTCATCATAGGACTGTTATGAGAATAAATTTATGTAAATCACTAGCACTTGAAACATAGTAGGCCCTCAATGAATTGTAATTCACAACTGCCTGCCGTCTCTCCTTCCCTGCCTTCCTCCTTCCTTCCCTCTTTCTTTCCTTCTTTCCTCCCTCCCTCCCTCCTTCTCTCCCTCCCTTCCTTCCTGCCTGCTTCTCCTTGCTTTTTCTTAAACTATGACCAGATGTGTCCCACCCAATGACATAAACACTAGTATTCTGTTATGTAAGAACTTCAAACACATTAATTAATTATTTGGCTTATTTTTGCTAAATTCAAAACAGATGAAAATTGACTTTTGCATTCTCTCAATCCTCTTTAAGTATGTGTCTCTTACATTATTAAAAAAAAAAAAAATTGAATTATTTCTTGACCTTGTCTTTTCAAAAAGGCAACTAGCTAAATGCAAACACTGACTCCAAGAGTTACCAGTAAATAATTTCTGTATTTTATTGAATGATGACTATAGGAGTAAGATCTTTAGGATGCCACCCTCTCAGATTCTTTTTATAATCAGCTAGAGGGACCCTGATTTGATTTAGGTGTGATTTAGTTTGCAACTGGATTAAACTCTGCACTCCATTAAAAACCAATCAGCTGACTTGCCCTGTAGGAATTTTGCTTTTATGAACAAGACTTCATTTCAAACCCCCATTTTTTTTTTTTTCTCCTGAAAGAGTTATTTAGCCTACAGCTTTCCAAGGTTTTTCTTATTGACATCTCCATATCTTAATTTGAATAAGGACATGAGTAAATTATAGAATCCCTGTTGGCTATGATTTTGTTCTTTGGAGCGGAGATGAATTTGTCAAAGTTCTTTTCATCACTTATACTGTGAATGCTATACCGGAAAAGTAGAGAATTACTGTGCAGTGTATAGGGGTCTGGGTTTAAGAAGAGAATATAATTTGCTAGCAGATGTAAAATAATCATTTTGCAGAATATAAGAAAACAACTTGGTTACTCATATGGGACAAAAGAGTACATGTGATTGTTTTTGAGAGGATGAAGCCCATACCCTATCCCTTATGTTCTTATCAAAGGCCTATACACTTGTATTGGTTTAATAAATATGCTCTGTAACCGTGAGCCTTATAATGCATGGATGATAAACGTTTTCATGTGCATATGCCACTAGGCATTCATTCTAGGAACCCAGACCTCAAAGTTTTGCCATGTAATAAGCAATAGAATAAGACTATTAATAAGCAATGTCAAGGATAATGATGGCCAGTGCTTACTGAGCACTTACTTTATGCTGGGCACTGTACCAAGTGTGTTATATACCCGCTTCTTCTTCTAATACTCGGAGCCACCTTATGAGATAACTTCTATCATTATCAGTGCTGAAATTAGGCCCAATTAGATCAGGTAACTTGTCCAGGGACACACAGCTAGCAGTTGGTATGGCTGAGATTCAAACCCAGGCAGTCCATTCTGCTAGGCATAAATACTTAAGTGTCGGATTCCACAGAAAAGTATTATTTTAGCAAAGTCAGATTGAACTTATTAGTGATGTGGGAACTATTTCGCAGATAGGAAATTTAGAGCAGTTGGAAGTATCTCCATTAGTGACAGATGTTGTTGAACACAAAAGTTCTTTTAGACTGCTTGCTTCATTGGTCAAACTCAATTTTAGAGAGGTGCTGATTCACCGACACAGTTGTTTTATATTATAGCCAGATGCTTATGGAATACTTGAGAATGTTTCCTCTTAATGGGAAATTAACAAGTGGCCTTTGGGGAGACTTAAAAAAAAAAGGCAAGGGTTGGGGTGGGGTATAGATAATAATCCTGTTCATAAAGGAGCTGTCGATCCCACTGCCCCCCCCACCCCCCATTGAAAGGATCACCAGTTGCATTGTTTTGGTTGACACAAAACTCTGTTATTTGTCCAAGTGCTGCCAAATGACGCTGACATTTGCATTGCCAAGAAGTGCTGAAAAATAGAGTTCCAACATTTCCCTGTATTATTTGTACAATAATTAGGTGTAAAAATTATTTTTAGGTTTCTGGCAGTAATTATTTATTACAGCTTTTATTTTAATTTTGTAAATAAAATTCAATTTCCTGGTTGCCTGGGAGGAGAAATTCATGACATATACTAGCTCCTTGAAGACTGAAGGGGTTTCTGTGTGTTTTTTATGAGACAAATTCAAAGAATCTTGGGTAGCAAATAACTCTTCATGGAAAAGCATTTTCAGTGGGAACATAATATGGGAGGAATTACTCATTATTACCCATTATTATGCACAAAAGCATAGCAGTTTTCTTGTTTTAATTGTTTAAAATGCACAAAGATCATATGGAATCAGAAAAATCCCTACTTTGTTCTGGAAGATTAGTAAATAAAAGAATTTATGTGTTGCTGTGCATCTAAACATCGCTGGACTGCGTATCAGCTCTTGTTCTACTTTAATATACTGAATATATTTCATCTTTGAATCAAGCAAGAAGTCATTAGGAGGATATTACAATGTGCTTATGTATTGCCTCTCTTGCTTTCCTAAAATGTTAGACACATTTTATTTTACTGTCTATTGTTCTCTTTCATAGGATCTCATTAGGTTTTGCCTGGAAAGGCAGGGCTTGATTAAACTCAAACCCTTGGGGATAGCTGGTGTGTGCCTGCACTGTGATAGGCACTGGGCGGGGAATTGACAAATGAATTAAACATGGTTGGTTCCCCCCAGAATATCATCACAGAGACATCACCAGTAAGAGTCCTTCATGGGAAGGAGGAAAGAAGAAAGAAAAAGAAGACGGCATCTTAAAACATGCATAGTCACTTGGAAATCTATTCTCCCTCACTCCAAAGTTTTGAGTTTGAAATATTGACTTCTTGTCTATGAAATCAGCACCAGAAATATCAGTGAATTAGCAGCTATTGAACTCTACCTTGCAAAATTTCAGAATCGAATGTTTCATGTTCTATTCCCTTGGTAACTTAAAAAATGCTTTTCTTACTTGATATATTGCATAAGCTAACAGTTTCTGAAAAGCAGTAATTGACTTAGCAGAAACATTCTCTGAATGCACAGCAAATGCAAAATCATAGTCAAAGAATTCTGCTGCAAGACATTTAGTGCAAAGTGACTTAAACATGCCTCTAAAATGTGGAGCTTGAACTTGTGTTTTTTTCCTGGATTTTCACCACGTGTCAAGAAATGCTGTGCTTGCAGCTGATAGAGAACAAAACCACTGATGGTTCTGTTTGCACTCTACCTGCTTTCATGGCCTCTAAGTGCACTTATCTGTGTTTTGGTTGAACAAGAGAGGTGATTATCTACATATGCTCTTCCCAGTTTTGAACACACACACAGGCCTTTCTCTTCTCTATGACTTCATGGAGATATACCTTCTACTGATAGGTTACTGAAGTTCAGATTGGTGGTGGGGGATGAATCAGTCAAATCCCCTTTGTCCACCTCCACTCAGCTCCACTCACCTCCACTCACCTCCGCCTCCACTCACACAGATGTTTGGCAGCCTCGTTCCTTCTTGCTGTTGGCTGGAGGCTTCAGTTCTCTCATCACATAGACGTCTCCACTGGGTGGCCCACAACAAGACAGCTTTAATTCCCTCAAGCAAATGACCTGAGAGAGAGAGAGAGACTGAGCCAAGAGTGAGAGAGTATCCAAGACAGAAGCTGCGGTCTTTAAGTTTTTTTGGTACTGGGGGCCGGCAGTTGAATCCAGGACCTTGTATGTGGGAAGCCGGCGCTCAACCACTGAGCCACATCAGCTTCCCTGAGTTGGTTTTGTCATTTGTTTTGCTTGTTGTTCATTTTTGTTTTTTCAAGAGGCTCCAGGAACCAAACCCGGGACCTCCCATGTGGGAGGCAGGAGCTCAACCACTTGAGCCACATGTGCTCCCTAGCCGCAGTCTTTTATAAGCTAGTCTCAGAAGTGACCTATCATCACTTCTGCCACATTCTACTGACCACACAGACCAAATCTGATGGGAGGAAGAGACTACACAAAGGTGTGACTGCCACAAGGCAGAATCATTGGCCATCTAGAAGACCTGCTTCCACAGGACACTGTTGGATTAGGGTTTGGATAACTATTTGATACAACTTTCCTTCGTGTTAGGCTGGTAAAGGATAGAGTGACAGTAGGATATTCAGGGATGTTCACATCTAATGTTGTCCTTACTTGTGGACATTTGAGATAATGAAACTATGCTTTATTACGCTTACAGTCTGATGCTTTTGACCACAGGATTAAGTCATACAAAAATAGTGGACAAATACTGCATCTCAAAAGTTGCTGATGTGTGTAACATCAATAGTGTGAAGTATCAGTGTAACTGTTAAGTATATACTTAAAATTAGTTTAATATACTCAGAATTTTTTGTCCCTTTTAATCTATGGGATTTAGAATTGCCTATTCTTTACACTTTCAAAGTTATTCAATTTTTCTTCTCCTCAATTGTCTCTGGTTTGCCATAATTCTGTGAAAGATTAAATATGCAAATAGCCTGTCACTACGGAAAATAATTTACTTTAACTCATTTGATGGACTTAAACTGCTTGAGACCCTGGTGTCCCAATTAGACTTCCTATGGCAGAAGGAAGTACATGTGATAATAGGTCCTGACACCACACTGCATTCCATTAGCTACTTTCTTTTAGTAATTAACATCCTTCGGAGTTATGGCTGTGAAAAAAGTAGAGAGGTTGAGAAATAATGAAATCAAGTTAGGACACTAAACAAAGCCTTGTATTTGTGCAATAGAATACTCATGAGTTTTAAGAAATGGAAGAAGAAATGTGATCTAGTGATTAAGCAAATCATGTTGAGCTTGGTTCTCATTTCCTTATTCTACCCTTGAAGGCATTAGGAGCTTGGCACCCTGGAGGAACACAAATAAGGATTTGAGGTGATAGAGAGGGACTCCTAGACTTGACACCTCGTGCTGGAGATTAAGTGATAATGTGAGTTTAACAGAGGGTATGTGGCAGATTATCATGGAATCTTCAACAGGATACTCTGTCCAGCTCTAGCAGGATCACAGCAGTGGTGGAGAGGGTGATTAGAACATGATTTATATCCCTAGTGGAAAATAGCTCATCTTCAAGAGTATGCCATTCTCCCTTTGAAGACAAGGTCATTCACAGTGAAAGACCTTGTTCCCAACCTAGAGAGGGACTCATCAGGCAGAGCTGGTCAGAACAGGGCTATCAGGGAGGCGATTCCAGAATCTCTAGCAATGTTGGTCATTGGGGTCTGTGGCAGTTTGATATTGTTTATGAATTCTAATAATAGATACTAGGTTATGTTTGTAAACTGGCCTGTTCCTCCGGGCATATTAGATTATATTGGATTCAGAGGTTTCACTTTCACTTGATTAAATAATGATTAAGGATTTGTTTGGGCCATGTCCGTAGGATGTTGCATCCCCGCCCCCTTGGTGGGTGGGGACTCACAGAAAAAAGACATGGCAGAGAACAAAGTTTGGAGTTTTAATACCGGAGCCCAGAAAGTAAGCACACAGAGGAGGAGAGAGAAGGCTTGATTAGAAATGGCAGCGGCCCCAGGAAGAGAGACAAGCCGTTTGCCTGAAAGTCTACAGCTGGCCTTGTGGAGAAAGCAGAGCAGCTGAGTCCAGACACAAACAAACCCCAGGAAGAGAGGAACCCAGGAAGCCTGAACTCTTGCAGATGTCGGCAGCCATCTTGCTCCAACACGTGGCAACAGACTTTGGTGAGGGAAGTAACTTACGCTTTATGGCCTGGTAACTGTAAGCTTCTACCCCAAATAAATATCCTTTATAAAAGCCAACCGATTTCTGTTATTTTGCATCAGCACCCCTTTTGCTGACCAATACAGAGTCTCTCAAGGTTTTAGAATGCCTGGTTCCAGAAAGTTTTACTATACCAACCTTTTGCTTCTCTCGTCTCTGATGCTATCTGGTTGATCTCTTAGATGCCACTTTGAATCCTTGGCAAAGATGAATCCAATCCAGGTTAGAGGCCCTCTTTAGTAAAAAGAATACATAATTAAAAATAAAAATTTGGTATGAAAATGAATATTTCTTTAGAATGAGAAAATCACAACAAATTATAAAGTTGAAAAGGCTGGCAAACACCACAAACATGATAAAATCGAAAAAAATAAGCCAGGATAACTTCAGGCTCCACACACTTGAATTTTTTTTTCTCTTTTACTACCCACAAACTTTTGGTGCTCAGCACTAAGGGAAAATTTCATATCACAATACAACTTCAGGCCTTGTGCCTTCATGTCTCAATACCAGGTGAATTGCCACCATGGGAAACAGGAACATCCCTGGAAGTCATTGCTACTCTGGGATGACTAGCAATAACTTACTGTGCATAGAAATTTCTGCAAACCATGTAGATGGATCCCACTAAACCCAAGATACCCAAGGTATCTCCAACTGAACTTCCCTTATAAGATACTCAAAATTCCCACGGTTTTGGCACCTCTCAACACGAGTGAAAGAATCTTAGAGGGCAAATCAAAGTGGAAAGAGACAGCAGTCTCTATCACTTGTGGTTAAAATATCTTACTTTTACAAAATTTGCAAAAAACACATGACCATAAGAATAAATACCTTGGGCCCTTCTCAAGGCTTGTGCAAAGTGAGGGGCCCCAAAGCTTAAGTGTCATTAGTTTCACTGGAAATTCACCTCTGCTCCTTGGACTTAGAACCATTATTCTGAAGCATGTGAATTGGCCCAGACAGACTGATCACATTTTATATTGACCTTAAGCCTTAACTCTTGACGACCTGCACTGGCAACCACAGTCATGAAAAGTTCAGCTGTCTTTATATCCTTGGTCAGCTGCCCCAGATCTAGTATACTTTTCTTGGCTTAATTCAGTGTTTGGGCCCTGTGCTTTGGAAAATGAAATTAGGGTACTGATAGAGCATGGCTAGAATTGGCTGTAATGTCATTTTCTTTCTTTCTGCTTCTTCTCCAAGGGACGTTCAACCCTGACGGGGTGAGGAATGCTAATTCTGAGCTTGCTTGTTATCATTTTACACCCATGGAGATGACTTAAGAATACTTTTATTCTGTGGAGATATTTTGAAGCAATTGTCTTCTTTCCAATGTAGACAGGAACTAAGCATGATCAGAAAGTGAAATCATTAGCTCTCCAGACCTTGGGTAACATAAGTGTTGGCCCTATGAATTTTAAAAAGTGGGTTTGGCTCATCTCTGCCTTCCTGAAGCCCCAACCCTAACATCATAAATATTTTCTACCAGGTCCACAAGCATTAAGCATGCACCTTGCAAAGTAATAATGTTCCAGGTTAGATTTTAGTTTAATCCATCAAACATGTCCATAAGCATAAGGAATTTTGTTTTGCACCTACCTTGGGGAAAATTGTGTGAGGATCAGGAGCCTCAACAGCCAGTCATGACAGGACAAGTAGAGCTCTAGGGACTCAGGCTTTTCAGGCTATCACATTCCCATCTCGCTTTTCATTTTCCTAATTTCAACTAATTATCATCCTTACTAATCTAACACATGGCACAAAAGCTTAGCCATTCCCCCAAAGCTGCAGTTTAGATTTCCTCCTGGTACTTTATTTCAGGTCCCTCCCTCTTCCTTTCATTAATCAATTCCTAGGTGAACAAAAGTCTAATCTTTCTGCCCAATTCTGAATTTTCACTCTATGTTGGCAAGATTTTCTTATCTATCCTGGTGGGTGATTTGAGCAAAAGTCAAACCTCCTGCTGTATGGAACACCTGGCTGAACTTGGAAGGTAAAATAGGTGACGTGTGACCAATTTAACCAGCAGGCTGGGTGATGTTTTTGTTTTTCTTTCCTCCTCTCTCCTTTCAAGCTCTCATGTGCCATGTAACCCAAAATAAAATCACGCACAACTTATGTATATGTTTAATTCAAAAGCGTTCTGTGTAAAGATAAAACTGAAATTCCATCTTAAATAGATCTATTCATTCAGGGCTTTGGAGGCCAGCCAGGAACGAACTCCAAATGTGGGACTCTGCAACAGCAACTGAAAGCACATGTGCCATGTGACTTAGACCTATATTTTCTAATGGCCACTAGAACAAGCTTCAAATGCTCTCAAGCTGTGACTCGGCTCATATGGAGAGATAAACAGAAGCCCCAAACTGCACACTGAATATATAAGTCATCAAAGCAATTTTAAAGTCAATCCAACATTTGACAAGGAGCCAATACCATTCCCTTGGGATTAGAATGACATGCTCAGGCTACTACTATGTTTTGTACATGCTGGAACCCAGGCAGGCAGGACCCCCCCTCCTCCTTTCCCCTCCAAGGAATACCATAATGAAGCATTACAATGGTGTATCTGTGAGATCACTGACACATGGGCACCATTCGACTGTGAAGGCCTTGAAGAAATTCTAATGACTGGGCAAACAAGTCCAAGAGAGGAGAGTTTATGGTAGGGCCCCAACCACATTTATAACAAGTAAAATGAACAGTCATCTCTGAATCTAGAGATAATTGAAAACAGGCTTCGTCTAAATATGGGGGATATTTTGTTTGGGGGGAGAGGGTTAAGACAGAGGGAGAACAGCAGTGACAGAAACATCATGGCAAGTTCTCATACTTATAATTTTAATAAGAAAAAATTAAACAGAACTTGCTAACCAGAGGCCCATTTGCCATAGATATTTTTCCTCCTTATAGGACCCTCAGTTCTAAGTCTCTTTTGCTATTCTGAAAATTTTCTTGGCTTTTCAAGACGTAAAGAAAGCCTATGAGAAAATGGGGTGGGAGAAAATAAGGGTTTGTTGGAACTAGCTTTGTTTTATAGTTTAACTCTTCATTTATTCCATTTTTCTCTCTGGAACTTCAGAAATAATTACCTCTGCTCATTCTTGGGGAAACCAGAAGAGACAAATGTCCCACAGCTGTGATTTTGATGCTAAGCCACTATCTCATTGTTAGAGACTCAAGGCCAAATTTTCTCCTCAGCCTTCATTTTGCCATCCTTTCAACCTCAAACTCACCACCTACCAATTACTGTGCACTCTCACCACCATCTGGCATTGACAGGGAGCCAGCCTCTTTCCCTTCTCTGCCATCTCTGCAAAATGCTCTAGTCACAACAGGCCTTGCCGGCTCTGCCCTGGTCCACTGCCTTTCCTTGTGCTCATGCTCTAAGGAGAGACAAGGAGCACAGGTTAGGGCTCCATGTACATCAAACACACAATAGAGACTTTGTTCTCTGAATGGCTTAGCTCTACCACCCCCACTCCCACCCCTGTTGCACCGAATGCTGTGTAAATTCCTGTACCTCGATAAATAATAAATAATATTGCTAAAGATGCTGGAACAAAGCCCAGGTGAAATTTCACTGAGTGAAGGTCACAGACATGGTTTGGCTGGCTCCCTGTGGAACATTCCAAGGAAAGGCAAAATCATGGAAGCATATCCCAGGCAAACCGGGGATATGAAGTACAGGCTTATCACAACCTCTGAGGATTTGTTTAACACTTCCGTGGGCAGTTGTTTTCACTTCTTACCCCATCTTTTCCTTTGCAATTATACCTATGTGAATTTATATATTTATATTATTTGTTTACTTGATTCTTTATATCTCTGCTACAGAATAAACTCTGTTCAGGCAGGATCTTATTGTCTTCTTTACCACCCTATCCCCAACATCTCAAACATTGCATGACTTGAGGGAGGCACTCAGCAAAGAGTTGTTGAAGGAAGAATGGGTGAATGAGCATGGAAAGGCTTTTATCAACATGACCTTCTTCCAGAAATATTCCTTTGAAAGAATTGTGCCCTCCCTGACATGATCGTAAATTAAACTAGCTTACTAAAAATTAGAAGTTTTGACAAATTTGTCAAATATTTGTCAAGACCCTGCTTGTGGAAAATATCATTGAAAGCATGATAAAGATTGACAGCTGTTTGAGAGATTATGCCCATTGCAAAGAGTTAAACTTCATTGAAGGTAGTGTACCTCTTTAGGGACAGTTTATACAAAAAAATATAACATGAAGTAAAGAATAAAGAGAGACAGACCCCAAAACCTAGCATTTTTCCTCGACTCTTCTTTCTTTTCCTCTGTTCACATTCAAGTTCACCAAGTTAGAGGGTTCTACTTCCTTAGAATTTTTGTAATCTGTTCACCAATATCTGTACCTATTGCTGCATCTGCATTTCTTGTTCCAGCCTCATAACTGGTTTCCCTGCCTTCATTCCCAGCTGGCTGTCATCTATTCTTCACATTTTAAAAAAATGGTGTTTCTAAGGTTAAGATCTCAATATGTCACTCCCCTGCTTAACCTTCAGTGAAGTCCTACCACTCTCTAGGTAAGGGCCACACTATGAAGCATAGCCTGCAGGGAACTGCCTGACCTAGCTCTCCAGTTTCATCCCCACCATGCCCCACCATGCCCCACCTTTCATGCCACAATTTAGCCACAAATATATATATATATATATATATTCATTTCTCTAAGTGGGCCAGGATCTCACTTGTCATCTGGCTTTGCACATGTGACTCTCTCTGCCTAGAGCTCCCACTTCTGTCAGGATTTAGCTTTGATGACTTGTTCTCTGTGAAATTTCTCCTGGCTTCCACATCTGTTTGGTTAGGCACAAACATTTCACACTTCAGGTTCCCAATGCCATTGCCTTCAAGGACTTGTGATGTTGCTATTGTCTCTTTGCTTGTCTATTTCTGTCATTAGATTGGAACCTTCTTTAGTACAAGGACAGTGTCTTATTTATCTTTGCATCTATAATAGTTAACACAATGCCTGGTAGCCTGGTTGAAAGGAGAAAAGAGAGAAAAAATAAATTATAAATGAATGATCCAATAAGGAATATGATTAATTTGCTGTAGGATTTCCATGGAGAAGATCATTGAAAGCATCAAGGAGAAGTGGCATTTAATCTGGGCTTGGCTTTGAAGGAGACCAAAAAGATTTTCTAACACCAGAGTGTTTGTGTGAACTATCTGAAGGGAATGGCAAAGGGTCCCTCATGGCTGAAAAGATGTAAAGGACAATGAAGCACTGAATGATCACTGAAAGATTTGAAGATTTTGAAGATCATAGGGAGTGATTGCTTTTGAATGAGAGTATGACATGAACTGATTTATGGATCATCAAGAACCATCTGGCAACAGGATGAAAGATGGATGGAAGAGGTGAGAGACTGGAGGGAGTAAAGCCAGTTGGAGACCATTATAATAATCCAGGTGAATGATGATGAAGCCCTTGGCTGAGGCAGGAATGGGGTGGGAGGTGGGGGGTGGATTAGGGTGTGGCTGGGGAAGATATGAGAGACATTGTGGAAATAGAACAGACAGCATTTACTGTCAGGATTGACCGTCAGCCTGGGAGGATGGTAAGGCAGACGTGAGCTGGAGCTTCCAAGCTGAGTGTCCCAAACAATAGTCCACTGTACTAGACATTACTCAGCACACATGGGGAGTAGTGTGTTCCACACTCTGAATTAAATTGCAGTTTAAAAGGGGCATTCATAAAATGTTGCAGATTCCATGAAGGACAAAGAATGGGCCTAGAAACATTGACCTGTGAGAAGTGAATTGAAGAAACCATGGTTGTTTAGTTTGGTACCAAAAAAATAAAAAAATAAAAAAACAAGGAGAGATGTACTGGCTGCCTTCCCATATTTGAAGACTGTTATGTAGAAGAGATATGCATGCCCATGGGGCAAAAGTCAGGCCAAGAAGAGCTGGACATTAAAGCAAAGCACACTGTGGCTCAATACAGGGGGGATCTTTACAACAGGTAGAGCTACCCAAAATGCAACATCTGCCTTGTCAACCAGAGAACTCACCTGGATAAGCGGAGAGGCAGAGATTGAAGGATCCTGCTGTGACTTGTAGAAATGGGTTTCTGGGGTTAGATGGGAGGTTGGACTAAGTTCCTGCAACCTCAGAGGCTTTCTGGTTCCCTCCATTGATGCCCTCATTTGTGCCATCTTTTTAGCACAAACATAGTGTTGAGAAGAGATACTGAGACCAGGAAGACCTGAAAGAGAAGACAGTATGGATAATGAGGACAACTCGGCTGTCCAGGGAGAAGGAGTTTGGGTTAAGGACCCTCTAGGGTAACTGCAGATCTCCTCTCTCCTTGCTGATCGCCTTCCTTCTCCATAAACCATGTGATTACCCTCTGGGCTAATGTGGCAAAGTGGCCTGGCTTTTCTGTTCCTTATGTGTCAGCAGTGTTTTCAGACATAAAAAGGATAAATCTGGTGTCTGGGTCTCTGTCTATAGGGACTCCTGGCATACTAATTCTCATCTCCACCTTCTATTTCTCTGACTCATCTAACTAACTAGCTTGTTAGCTAGCTAGCTAGCCATGTCTTTTGTGCGTGCTCTCTCTCATCTTAAGACTTTGCGAAATCTCAGTACTGGGAGGAAAGAAAATCCTGCGTTCAGCCATTGAGAAATTACAAATCTTCCTTTTCAGGAATCTGGAGGTAATATGCTAAGTTCTTAATAACTATATCTATGAAAATAAATGTTATCACAATTTATGTAATTAAAGCTAATTTTTCTCTATTGGTTATTATGGCCAGGCTTTGAACTTAAGTTATATATTTATATAATTTCAGCTAATCCTTAACATAACCCTATGAAATGAAGAAACTGAAATTTAGAGAGATGGAGTAAATTGCCCAAGGGGCATAACTAGTGAGAGGCAGACTTGAGGGTCTGACTTCAGAGCCTTGGTTTTTAATCACTAAATCATACTACCTCTTCTTTCTGGAACTGGCCTTCAAACAAGTCTAACTCACAGGCAGATGGCCCTCAAACTTCCACAGTTCCTTCAAACTGAAAACTGTGGGGACAAGGACTGATCTCACCATGAGGCTAAGAGCCTCCATAACTGGACTGTCCAATATAGAGTATGAAAAAAGATGTAAAATAGCTGATTAATATTTTTAATATTTTTAGTATTGAAATGATATTTTAAATATATTGGCTTGAAGAAAGATATTAAAATTAATTTCATGCGAATAAGCTCGCTGTCCTGATTTTGTAATAATCAGGGTAGGCTAAACAATTCGCTTTATTAGAAACCATGCATGTGTCCCCAGACCTAGTTTTTCTCCCTAGGGCTGGTTTTTGGAATGCTGGTGATAAACTAAGACTGATCTATTGTATAATCATCCTGTATGGGAGAAGACTGTAACTTTGGGTATCTTTGGTCAACCTTGAGGGATATAGCAGGTGGATGGATGTGGCTCGGGTGGTTGGGTGTCCGTCTCCCATATGGAGGGATCCAGGTTTGATCCCCGGGACCTCCCAGTAAAAACTAGAAAAAAGAAAAATGTAGAAGTCACGTGGGCCACTAGGCCCTGTGCGCGGGTGCGCTGCCGCAAGATGATGACATAACAGGAGAGCGACACAAGGGAGAGCCAAGATGAGATGCACTGAAAAACCAGGAACTAAGGTGGCGCAGGCGGTAGGACATCTCTCTTCCACATCGGAGGTTCCGAGGATCAAATCCCAGTGAAGACAGGCGGAGAAGGATGAGAAGAGAGGGCAGGAAACGGACACAGAGTCACCCAGCAAATGGACACAGAAACAGCAAAAATGGGCGGGGGGACTTTAAAAATGGATAAAAGTAAATAAATAAATAATCCTTTTAAAATATGTATAAGGGAGTAAGATGCAGACCATAGTTAGTATTAATACTTTGACGATGCTCTTTCATGATTTGTTAACAAATGTTTCACAACAATGCAGGGTGTTTGTGGTGGGGTGATGTGTGGAAGCCCTGTATGATGTTATGCATGTTTGTTTTGTAAGTTCATGATGTTTACTGAATACTTATAGTTTTTTACTGAATACTTATAGTTTATGTATGTTCATGTATGAATGATATACTTTCATAAATTGTTTTAAAAAGTTAATTTCACCTGGCTTTTTTACTTCTTAAAATGTGGCTATTAGAAAATGTAAAATTCCATGATGTGGCTCTTATTAGTTCTATTGGACAGTGCTGCTAGAGAAGGCAGAGGCCATGCCTTTTCTCCAGGAATAACTCAAGTGTTCTATTAAGGAGCTTTGCAGAGAGAAGACGGGAAAGAAAATCCCTGTAAATTCTCTGAATGACATTCCACATGACCAAAGCTGGCAATAAAGCCGTGACTCCTCACTCTTGGTGCTTTTTCTTCCCCATACTCTGGAAGGCTTTTTAAAATTTTTTTTGTTTTTGAGAAAATGGCCCCATGTTCACAGGGCAGGTCCTCCTTGCCTTTGGGCTGCCTATCTCACCTAAGACCTGCCCCGAGGCTGAGAGCAAACTGCCCTCTGGCCTCCTGGCACCCAGCTCCTTGTTTCCACCTGATTTCCCTTCTGCATTGCCCAGGCTGGATGCCTTCTGGGGCACTGATATATAAAAAGCACAAAATACTCACTGAAAATAGGATGAAGTAGGGAAATCTATATTTACTAGCATTCTTTTCTAGGTGAGAGCTGTTTTTGTTGAAATGTTGGAATAGCATTATGTGTAAGGACCCCAAGGGCCATGTGTAAGTTCTAATGGGCACTAAATTGCCTCTAAAGAGCATGGATTTGGTTAGTTGCAAGGCTTTGGTTCTGCTGAGTTGAGTATGCAAGTTTGAGGCAAGAGGAGAGCTGCTCAGGCAACAGAGAAGCAGAAAGCCGCCCCGGGACTCAGCTCTTCATTCATTCAGCTTATGTCCTCCTGTCAATATTTTAATGAATATTGAGGAAGCAGAGTATTAGTCTTGGGGTCACCCACCTGTCTGGCTCTGGAATGCTCTGATGAGAACTTTTCTTGATAGCTGCTTTTACTGTCTCACCTTGTTTTGTTAGGATTGTGTCTTTGTTAGTTGACATTCCAAGAAATAGCAGAGCTGTACGTATGCACCATGCGTTTCCATGATTTAAGAGACTATCTCCAGGAAAGCAAGGCAGGAGCCGCCTCACCCTAGACTACTGATTTCTAGGATTTAGTAAATAGACCTGTTGCCTTAATGAGAAATGCAAACAAATGCAGCCTCAAATGATGCGGTGAGACCAAAGTAACATGGAGCAGTGCAAAGAAGGCTGGGGAAATATTTGCTCAAATTATAATCCATCCGGTGAATGCGGAAAGAAGGAGAAGAAGGTAAAAGGAGCTTTCACCAGTCTTCTGTCTCCTTTTTACCTCCACCCCTGCCCCGGTACCATGGTATTCTGCATCCAGTAGGCACTGGCTGAATAAAGACAAGGGCCCGGAAGAAGGGGGAGCCCTGGCCATGAGGGTGCCTTTGTGATCAATCCTCATCAGCCTGGATGATGTTTAGAAACTGAATATGACTTGAACAGAATCTTTTGCCATTTTCCATTTTTAGAGCCTAAAATTGCAGCGCCTGAGCTAATGCGTGACTTAGGCAGAAGCAGGCAGAAATGGGGCCTGATGCTTTGCGTGGTTCCTGGAAAGTATGTGAGACACAGCCCTTCTGCACTTACTGGCCACTCTGTTTCCAAAACAGATGCCGGTTGCTGAGGTCACCGAGCTGTAGGGAGTTGCTCTGGACTTTCCTAAGAGGTCTCAAGAGCACAGTATCGTACTTCTCCTGAGGCACTAGCCCAATAGGCTGACAGTGACTTGTCATCTCCAGACCCTTTGCGTGGTCTGCTCTGTGGAGATGCCCATTCCTATAATCTCTGTGTGGAAAGTCATAAAAATGCCAAGAGACACATTCCTTCCCAAAATAGAGTCACAGATTAATTCTATTCTATTAAGCATATACAGCCAGCAATAGTTACTAATATTGCTAGTCATATTAGCAAATACTTATATGGGGCTTACTGTGAGCCAGGCAGTATTCTATGCCTTTTGCACATACTAAATTATTTAATCTTCCTAACAATCCTTGGAGGTAGGTACTATTGTTGTCCCCATTTTATAGATGTAGAAGCCGAGGCACAGAGAGATTAGGTAATTTGTCAAAGTTCACACATGTGATAAATAGAGGAATCTGTACTCAACCCGAGTCGCCGCTCTCAATCACTGTAATAGAGTGCCTCTCACTGTGTATGTTTGCTCCTATTACAGTGGTGGAAATATGCTGTGGTACTTAGCAGTCACAAGTAAGTTTATCTTAGAGACTGAAAAGAAGGGCTCAGCCCTTGGCATAAGCATCCACATCTCTGCACAGAACTCCTCCACCTGCTAGTGCTCCTTGGACATTGTCCCTGAAAGGTTGACTGATGTAATGTGCATTCTCCTGGCCAATGGGGTGTGTGTGGGGGAGTAAATTAAGTGGGCCACATTTTTATAGTTGGGTCTCTTTGTCCCTAGATGTGTAGTTGTGGCCTCTGACACATGCTCTATAGACCTTCATCTAAATGCAAATTCCAGTGTTTGGATTTTGAGAAAAGAAAGGAGTCTTAAAACATACTGAACTCAAAATCCCACAATAGTCTATGCAAACCATGAGGTTTCGATAAGGCAAGCCGAGGGAGAGCATGAGGGAGGGAAAGATGGAAGGAGGCAATGCAGTATACAAAAGTGACAGAGGACCACCAAACCAAGAAGCAGGGAATCTTTGTCAGGTCATCTAAATCTCCTTTCTAAAAGACAAATGAAAATAAATTCAGGGAACTATTTCTTGGGAAGAAAGAGTGTTAAGAAAGTTTTTCAAATCCAAGCAAGTCACTGAAATAGTTGTGGTTTACTATTTGTGATAGTAAACAATGCAGATCTAATTATTTAGATTTAGCATTAAGATTTGCATGTCTGCGCGTGTGTTAAACTAACTAAAAATCCCCAGTAAGGCTGGAGATTCAGCAACAGTGTTGGGCTGAGCAGATTCTCATTCTCCCCCTTTCTCTTCCTATCTCTTTCTCTCTCACCAACTGTAGCAGTTTGATATTATTGATGAATTCCAAAAAGAAATACTGATTATGTTTGTAAACTGGTCTGTTCCTCTGGGCTAGTGATACTCTTAGATTGTATTGAATTCAGAGGTTTCACTTTTACTTGATTAAAAAATAATTAAGGCTTTGATTGGGCCACATCAGTAGGATGTTGAGTCCCCACCTCCTTGGTGGGCGGGGAGGCGGGAACTCACAGAGAAAATGACAAGGCAGAGGAATTTGTTAAAGTTTTGATATTGGAGCCCTGGGAAGTAAACACACAGAGAAGCAGATACATGAGGAAGAAGAGAAGGCTCCATTAGACATGGCAGAGGCCCTGGGAAGAGAGACCACCCGATAGCCTGATAGTCTACAGCTGATCTTGTGGAGCAAGCAGAGCAGCTGAGCCTGGAGAGGTCTGAGCCCCAAAGAGAGATGAGACTTATCACAGCCTACAGCTGACATTGGAAGAATCTGGGACCACGGAGCCTTAAGAGGAAGAAGAAGAGGAAGCCTGAACCCTTGCAGATGTTGGCAACCATCTTATTCCAACACGTGGCAACAGATTTTGGTGAGAGAAGTAACTTATGCTTTATGGCCTGGTAACTGTAAGCTTCTACCCCAAATAAATATCCTTTATAAAACCCAACAGATTTCTGGCACTTTGCATCAACACCCCTTTGGCTAACTAATACACCAAGTCCTTAGAATTAAAAGAAAAATTTAAATATATGTAAAGAGAAAGCAGTAGCTTTAGTGGACCAGAAATGATGAGGAATCTCTGAAAGCTGGAGTTTAGATGAGGTAAGATTGAAGGAGGAATCGATGGCCCAAAACAGGTGCAGGAAAGGGTGACAGAGGAGGTAAGGATGGCACAAGGAGAGGGCTGAGCGGGAGGCAGCGAAAGGGGGAAGAGGAGGGGACAGCCTAGGGAGTCGCAGTGAGGGCATCCTGGGTGAGCCTCTTCCTTCCCTCTTCTGCTCATGCCAAGCGTTAAAGAGCAAAGACATCTGCCCCTAGACTGTAGCTGCAAATCTGGGAGACAGGGAAATATTTCACCCAGGTGGGTGAAATCCACAAGGAATGACGTGGCCCTGTGCCTAGGCCCTGGGCTGCTCTTTGTTTGGAGGTAGGATGTGGCCATAGACAGGCTAAATGGAGATGGCCAATGAAAAGATGATGTCACAACCCAAATCATGAAACATTAGCAGAAAACAACCATCATGAAAGAGAGGCATCATGTTTTGAAAACAAAACAAAAAACACAAAAAACCCAACCAAATAAAAAAACCCAAAAAGACATAAATAACAGAGCAAACAAGAGCAGACTTTAGAATATGTACAATTAGTATTTCCAGAGAGCAGTAAGAGAATAGTATTCCATACATCAACCTGTCATTCAAGAATGAAGGTAAATGTGTAACACAGTGAACCCCATGGTGAATCGTGGAATATGGTTAACAGTACAAATATGAGAACGGTCTCTCATGAACTATAACGAATATACTTTACTAATACGTGGTGTTAATCATAGGATGATTTATGGGAAAAATACACCAAATATAAGCTATGGACTGTAGATAGCAGTAATATTATGATGATGTTCTTTCATCAATTATAACAAATGTGTCACAGCAATGTAAGGTGGTGGTGGAGTGATGTATGGGAATCCTGTATGGTATCCATGACTGTTTTGTAAAATCACAAATTCTCAAACAAAAAAAAAAGAAAAGATTATTAAATTAGCAACAACCTAGAGAATAGCCAAAATCACATTTCAAGCATTGACACCTGTAGGACTTTTAAGGTCAGTATGAATAAATTATGGATTTATCAGATGGATTCGTGATAGGTTATAAACCTTTTGGGTAGCACTGACTTGAACTCAATTTTTTGCAAATACAGTGGTATTTCATTAAATTAGCAATAGAAGATTGCACTTTATAGAGCTGTGTGATGGCTGCATGGTGCAATTACAAGTTTTACTAGACTTGATCCTCATAATTAAATTATATTATATGTTTATATATGTGATTGTATTTTGTTTATTGTATTTATGCAAGTAAATTAAATTATAGAAAAAAGAATGAAGGTAAATAGAACATTTTAAAATAACAAAACAGTAAAAAACATACCACTTTAAACCTGAAGTGGAATAATTAATAGAATATATGTTAGCAATATAAAAAATGAACTCAAAAGGGAGATATGGGAAATGAGAAGTGGTACTGAGCAAAGAACTAAATAAAATTTGTAATTGAGTATTAGTTATTTAAAATACAATGAAATTTAGAACTAAAATCCCATATAAATTCACAACTTTGGGGAAAGAGAACAGAATAGGATATAAGTAAATCTAAGCTATGATGGAGAAACCTAAGTTTACATAAATTTAATATAAGTTTAAACATATGTGTTAGAATTTTGAGTATAACTAGTAGAATAGTAGAAACAGGATGCATAGTGTGGTGGTTTGAAACTGTATGGACCCCAGAAAATCATGTTCTTAAAACTAATTCATTCCTGTGGGTGTAAACTTACTGTGAGTAGGACCATTCGATAAAGCTGCTTCAGTTAAGGCATGGCCTATGGTGAGTCTTAATCCTCTTACTGGAGTCCTTTATAAACAGGATGAATATGGACAGAAAGAGAGAATGCCATGGAAGCAGAGAAGGGAGAGGCCAACAGATGCCGCCATGTGCCTTGCCATGTGACAGAGGAGTTAAGGATAGACAGCAGCCAATCTTCAGGCATAAAGCATCATCTTGATGATACCTTGATTTGGACATTTTTCTTAGCCTCAAAACTCTAAGTTTATTAATTTCCACTGTTAAAAGCCAACCCATTTCATGGTATCTGCTTTTAGCAGCTTAACAAACTAAAACACATAGCTATCAACCAATTAAAGGAAAAATATGGAGTGAAACAACATGTAAAACAAATAGAATCAATCCAATAAATTTATAAAAAGAATAAAATAGTCAACAATAAAGCATATTAAGTATAATACACACAAAAAAGATTTTACAAGTATAAAGTTTAAGAAATAAATGCATATGGGTTAAATGAGGTTACAAAACATGAATAAATAGGTAAAATGAATATCCAACTATGTTTTTTTTTTTTTGAGAGAGAACAGAACAAAATGACACAAGAAAGATGAAAATATATGAATAGGTAAAGATACTCTAAGCAATTACTTATAACAATAATAATGATAACAAAAGCTATTGTAACAGTAGTATTGGGCAAAACAGAATTCCAGGCTAAAAGTATTTAAAGGGAAAAAACAATGTATTTCATATTGGTGAAAGGTTCAATGCAACAAGAAGTGTACCTGTCATGGGCCTTTGAGAGCACCATGGTTTCAAAATGCCAAAGGCAGAAATCATTAAAAATATAAAAAACTGTACCTTTGGATTATAATAGGTGAATTTACATACTTCTTTTAGAAACTGAGAGATCAAGTAAACAAAATTTAAAATGAAACTATAGAGAATTTGAATAACAATGATCAAACTTGATGTGCTTGAGAACCATCAAGATTGTGAACTGGTTTCTTGGGTTATATATGGGGGAAAGTCTGTTTGGTAATTTCTTTACACCATCACAAAGTCCCTCTTTCCCTCCCTCCCTCCTTTCCTTCCACCCTTCCAACTTTCCTTCCACCCTTCCTTCTTTCCTTTTCTTTCCTTCCTTCCCTCCCTCCTTCCTTCCTCCCTCCCTCCCTTCTTTCCCTCTTTCCCTCCCTCCCTCCCTTCCTTTCCTCTTTTCTTTCTATCATCTATCTATCTATCATCTATCATCATCATCATTTTAATTTATTTATGGTAAATGATTCAAACAATACAAAGTGGTGTAGAGAAAAAAGCCTCACTTCCTGCCCTGTCTGTCAATTCCCCGGTTCCCCATTCTCAATGTAACTACCATTGTTGGTTTCTTACTTATCATTCCAGATAATCTATGCAAATAAAGGTTTATACCAGTATGTATATATCTATGTATATAAGTATGTTTTTAATGCATGTATATGGACATATGTATTTCCCCATGTTAATAAATGTATTTTCACAGCATCATTTTAAAGATCTAAACAAAGCTTAATGTATGCATTTATCTTTTTTTTTATGGTGACTATGAGTAATGGGTCTATTGCCATTTATATATATATATATATATATGTGATCAATCCCTAAAAGTGAAATCCAAATGTATATCAATGGAAAGGAACATTTTTATGGTTTTAAAATACATATTGCAAAATTGCTTTACAGAATGTTTTTTCTTGCATGTTTTAATTGTGAATTCAACATAAAGTACTATTATGGTTTGAACTGTGTCCTCCAAAAAGATATGCTGAAGGCTCTTTCTGCCTAGAGGGTCCTGCACAAAGTCTTGGTGTGTGTTTCCGTCTTTCTGTCCCATTTCTCAGCAAGCTCTGTTCTTTCCCCCATTTCCCAAATAAATTCTTTTTACTGGCCTAAAAAAAAAAAAAAAAAAAAAGATATGTTGAGGTCCTAACTGCTGTACCTGCGAATGTGACCTGACTTGGAAAGAGCTGTTGCAGATATAAGTAGCTAAGATGAGGTTGTACTGGAATAGATGGCCCTTAAACCAAAAGAAATGGTAACTTTATAAGGAGAGAGGACAGACCCAGGGAGGAGAATGCCATGTGAAGACAGGGACGCACGAGGGAAGACGGCCACATGAAGGTGGAGGCAGAGACTGGAGTTATGCTCCCACAAGGCAAGGAATCTGAAGGATTGCTGGTAACTGCCAAAAGTTAGAAAGAAGCAAAGGAGACTCCTCTTCTAGGGCCTTCAGAGGTAGCGTGGTCCTGATTTCAGACTTCTAGCCTCCAGAGCTAAGAGAGAGTACATTTCCGTAGTTTTCAGCCACCCAGTTGGTGGTAATTTGTTACAGCAGACCTAGGAAACTAATATAGGTACCCAGACACTAGCGTAAATTTGCATTTCGCAGGTGGAGAAAATCTTAGCTAAGAAAGTTGCTAGTGATGACCTGAATGTTGAGGAACACTAAACCACTTTCAACTGGAAGGCCAGGCGTGTTTTTTATTTTCCCAAAGGTATATTTTATATTGGTTATGTGAGAGATGCCACTGAAGCACATCTGATTACTTTTAAAATATCTAGTGCCTTAATTTTTCCCAATTTTTATCACCGCTCTCTCTTCTGGTCATGCTGCACTTGGCACACTCATGCCACTGCCTTCTTTCCTTTTGTCTTTCCATTTATGTCAAGCTTTTGGAAAGAGTACCCTATATTCATTGCTTACATTTTCTTTCTATTCATAAATTCCTTTATCCTTTGTCCTCTGGCTTCTGTCCCCAGCAATCTCCTCAAGTTCTTCATCCGAGAATCACGTAATCTTCAGTGCCAACCCAGTGTCCTTTTCTTAGTCCCTATCTCCTTGATCTCTCTGTATCATTGTATGCTGTTAACTACCATTTCTATGAATCTCTATAACCTGTCTCCATATTCTACTGATTCTCCTATATCTTTGTTACTTTCCTGTTTCTTTTCTTTGGCTTCACTTGCTCCCTAGTTGCAGTAT